>JANVCH010007234.1:0-12122 GCA_025505405.1 Epizoanthus rinbou
ATAGCGTTAAGAGTAAGAACTAAAGAGTTATCACGTATACCAGTTCCATACCAATAACTGTGTTCAGACACCTTAAACTGAACATGTCTAAATTGTGTCCATTGTTTCGGCTCAACTAAAGTTCGCTTTGAGGAAGAACACAGTTAGTACATCAGAATTTCCCCTTAACGATACATACCTCTGCATATCCTACTCTTGATCTTTTTTCCAGACAAATCTAAAGAGTGCAAACTTGGTTCATATATAACGCCATTCCTGTGCGAGGCAATCTTGATCAGTTCAATCCAGGAGATGTTTTTGCCAATACCCAGAGTATAGATGGTAACATTCTTCCTCTTCAGCTCCTGGGCGGCGGCAAACACTGGGTTGTCTATATTTCTGTCTATGATTTGTTTACCATCCGTGATGACAACAGCCATCTGTAAAAAGTCAGGTATATATGTAGGGGTTATGTTGTTTCTACACAGTGACATGATTTCACCTTTACCTAAATATTTTCCACCCCTCTGCCTATGTCTGTCTCTCTTTATGTGAGTGTGTCTGTGTGTGTCTGTTTGCCCGTAAGTCTGTCTTCTGCTCTATCTATCTGTCTGTCTATCTATCCATATGTCTGTCTGTCTGTCTGTCCGTCTGTCTGTCTGTCTGTCTATCTATCTATCTCTCTGTCTGTCTGTCCGTCTGTCTGTCTGTCTGTCCGTCCGTCTATATTTGTCTAGACCAGTGCCTTATATTTTCAAATCAAGAATATCTGCTGATGACACAATGCAAAATCTTTTAGATGAAACGCAATGCAAACTGTGATCCATAGTCGGCAACTTTGTGGAATTCGCTTTGCTTTCTCCCCCATCACGTACTTTTTCAGACACTAATAGTTAACAATCGGTGTTTGAGTTCAATTTGTTGTACTTGATTTCAAAAAGACTACACAACCTCGTTCCCATGGGAGGGAAGAGGAAAGACCCTGGGAACGAGGTTGAAGATTGCACAATTGAACCGCATCTTTCTCAGCCAATGAGATTACAGAAATTGTTGTTGCTATATGATTAGGTATGTTGTCGGATCTAGTGTCACGATAATAAGGAATCATACATACCTTAGGTGCACTCGGCCTCATGCCGTGATATCTGTTAAACACGTCCTTTGCCGCGAGATTCAAAGCCCGATCAATATACGTTAGCCCTCTCATGTGTTTTAATGTGCTGATGTTCCCCTTAATCTCGTCGATGTTCCACTCAGAACCTGTCCAATTGTCGAATCTGTTGATGTGAAGAAAATTAAAAAAACAAATGAAACTAAACTGTCCGTGTCTGTCCGTCTGTTTGCCTGCATATGTCTGTCTGTCTGTTCTTGTTTGTCTGTGGTCTATCTATCTGTCTGTCTGTCTTTCTGCCTGTCTACAGATATATACGTTTTTGAACGTGTAATAACTGTCATTTTAGCTCTCTCTATCTATCTATCTATGTATATCTGTCGATCTGTTTATCTATTTATTTGTCTTTCTGTTCCTGTTTGCATGATTGTGATTGGTTCTTGATTATTTTCCTTAGCAAAAACAAACTAGCACACACAGTATGTTATTAAGAAAGCAATAACATGTTAACTCGTAAATCCTTTACCTTGGGACGGGGGTGGGTTACATTCTTGATCGCCTATCTATCAACTACTGACAATAGCTTCTCCTAGCAAATAAACATGCCACCAGGGGTGATGCTAATGCAGTTAGTCTTGGCTGAGTTTGGTTTGGTTGGGTAAAGGTATAGGGGGAAGGCCTGGTTACGTCTATAGCCAGGGGTTCCACTCAGACGGTTCAACTTGTCAATGCTAGTCAAGGCAGACTAAAACGCTTTTTTCTTTCTCAGAAAATTGGATGCTAGATGTTTGACAATAGATCTAACACAGAAAACAAAACTAATCAAGAATGTGCACACACAATGCAAAACAACATATCACATTTTATACGATTCCGCACTCACAAACACAATGTTACAACTTGGACACAGCTAAATTTTACACGGTTTTTCGTTGAACTTCGTTATATGGGGGTATTCTATATCGAACACCCAATATCAGTTAGTATTGAGGTTCTATTGTGCTCAGCGTTCAACGACACTGGGTGGAATTGTTATCTCACTTATAAAGTTGTACCAAATATTAGCGAAGGCCGGTAATACTAACCGGAAAGCAATCGCAGGTTTTGTGCTGAATGAAATAGCTGCCATATGCGTCAGGTTGGTGTCCACAGTGAAACGATCCACAAACGCCTGCAGTGCATCCTTGGTCTTTGCCCAGTCTCGTTGGCGTACGCTGCCAGACGAGTCTATCAACATAGCAATATCGAGCTTTCTACGAGACTGCTCTGGAACTAGAATGAAACAGAAATTTACAAATTATGCTAGACTAAAAGAAAACTTTTAAAAATTACTACTTTCAAGAAGAGTTCAAACTATGGCTTTCTGTACTATTATCAACTCTTGTATGTTCTCATAAATTTTGAATATGGTCGAATTTTTCTGAGTCGAAGAGAGGGTTTTCTTATACGTGATCCGCAAAATTGAATGGAATATGTATTACAATTGAACAAACTACCATTTGCTGCTGAAATAAACACAAATCAGTTGTTTATTGTGAGAAGGATGCATACTGAGTCCAGTAAACCCTGGCATTACTCAACTCTCATCCAGCTCTAATGCAACTTTCGACAAACTCCCAACCAACTCTTGATTGACTCTTATGCAGCTCTCGACAAAATCCCATTAACTCTCGACAAAATCCCATTAACTCTCGACAAAATCCCATTAACTCTCGACAAAATCACATTAACTCTCGCCCAACTCTCATGCAAATGTCAACCAATTCTTACATAACTCTCAATCGCTTCTCAGGTAACTCTTGACAAACTCTCAAGCAATTTATATAAACCAACTCTCGTGTAACTCTCGACCAAATCTCAACTAATTCTTAACCACCACTCAACCAACTCGTAATTAACTCTCAACCGGCTCTCAACTAACTCTCAACCAACTCGTAACTAACTCTGAAACAACTCGTAACTAACTCTCAACCAACTCGTAATTAACTCTCAATCAGCTCTCAACTAACTCTCAACCAACTCGTAACTAACTCTCAAACAACTAGTAACTAACTCTCAGCCAACTCTCAACCAACTCGTAATTAACTCTCAACCAACTCGTAACTAATTCTCAACCAACTCTCAACGAACTCGTAACTAAGTCTCAACCAACTCTCATATGCTCTTGTGCTTGTTTAACCCAAGATTAAAGTGTAGACACTGTTTGACTGTATTTTAAAGGTAGTTTTCATTTTCTAATTATAATGAAGTGGCACTTTTTTACATTGCTTTCAAAACTTACCACACAAAGAATTCTTCACCACCGTTATCCATTTCCCAGTTCTGCATGCTTCAGCACGCACTGCGCATTCCGACCCATAATTCTTGTTGTTCGACGCACACATCAGTTGACCATCATCGCAGTTCTTGGTTGGGCAGCAAATGGCATGACCGTTGACCATTCTGCACACATCGTCATAAGAACAGCTTGCACAGGGCTTTAACGCTGGAATAAAGAATCGAGATATGTCAAATCTATAGCCTTGAGCTTAATATGTGTGAGCTTTAGAATCAAGGATAACCTTATTTCTCTGATACATCACAAAATAACATCGTGAATTGTCTGCCCCTAAGTTGTGGAACAAGATTCCCACTGAACTAAGAAACACCAGAACACTAACTGATTTAAACACAAACTGAAAACATTTTTATTCAGAAAATATTTTTAATTTTTATCTTTTAAATTGTAAGCTACTTCAGTGTCTTTGAATTTTCTTAGAAAAAGGTATTTAAAATATTTATTATTGTTATTATTATTAATTGGCCTTTAATATCTAAGAGCGCAGTTCCAACCACATATCGAAATGAAAAGGACAAGTCTAGAAATAAATACAATGCACGCTGTCTTATGTTATCATCCCCAAAGAATGGTGGTGGTGGTGGGGAGCGGGGGCAGGGTAGGGGGGAGGGTGTAGGGTGTTATATATACGCTGACGGCTGTGTCTGGTGGAAAGACTGGGACTTTATCTGGGGTATGAATGTTCAACTGCTTTCCAAGCAATAGGTATATGAAAGTAGATCCACCGTACACGCAATTCAAAAGCTTAATAATGGTCATCAACTTGTGTCAGGCTTTCTTTTCCTCCCCCCTTTCCATCTCTTATTCTTTCCTTTGGTAGTTCCCCAAGAAGTCCTGATTACAGGTTAGTTTCCTTTTTGAAATGATATACTATAACCAAGTATTTTGCATATGAAAAAATAACGCTTTCAAAAAGTTACTAAAATGTGTTGACCTTCCTTGGGTGTAAAGGTAGTCTGCATTCCTTCACTTTGTACCGGAGTACATCAAGAGAATTAAAATAATTTAAACTTTCATTGGTCAAAGCTTATTTACTTTACCTGGACCAGCTCGAGGCAGTATCCACTCGAATAATTTGCTTCTCCGCAACTCGTCGAAGGATGTCACACGCCAGATAAACTTTGATGAGGATGCAATTGCGTCAAGTTTTCCAACAGCCTCGGATGGAGTAATGTCTACTCTCATAATAAATATTCCCCTCTGCTCTAGTAACGCTGCCTTCCTTAGCGTTTCTCTTGTGAACGTTTGCCAGTTATTCACCCTTTTGTAATCATTTATTACCACAGCAATCTAGAAGGTAAGGTAGTGATATTGGGGTGGACATGGATAGCGGCAGGTTTAAGATAAGTTTTAGAAAGAATGCGAGGTTTCAAATTTAGCACACTACTTCATTATTCTGAAACAACTTTTTGTCATAACATTGCACAACAGCAAGTAACACCTGCATTCTTTGCATGGATCAGGTTAAAGCAATTCCCTGACTTTTCCTGGTCACAAAAACGTTTTCACTGATCACGCTTGACGTGGTTGTGTGGAGATAGTTCGAACACGAACTTCTGGGCCATTTACCCAAATTTTACCCAAATTTTACTCTCTAAATCTCTAATGTGACAAAGAATCTAGAAATATACATTTTTCTCAACTTTTCCCTGATCCGTGTCAACCCTGATCTATTGTACAATCAAACATTGTTTTTTGGCAGCAAAGTGTGGCAACAAAGAAAATACATGACATCATCAATTCAATGACTATAATAAATAACTTGAGGTGGGTACTAAATGTAGATAATTCAGTAATTTCGTACAAAATGGCAAAATGTGGTAATTAATCAAGCAATATAAAACGGCTGCGAGTGTCTATAAACTGTGATATAAACACGTCGGAAGTTGTAGAGCACAAGAGAAGTATAAGAGGAACACGGAAATATTTCAAGAGCGCGCGTTATATCTAGAGTGTCTTTATCCTCTGATATAAACACTCATTTTGCCATCTGTTAGCCAATCAGAGTGCGCGTTATATCTTCCCTATTTTATAATTATAATTATAATCATTTACTCTTTATAAAACAGGTGTATTAAAACAAATTCGCTACATTTAGTATCCATTAATAATTGGTAAAATTTCTGAATCAAAATATCTTTCTTCTTACCTTGGGTATGTACGCATAATTTCTCATTCCGTTTTGTTCCTGGAACATTCTATCAGCGACAGTCATGGGGTTGTCAACGAATATATTCGTTTTGTGTTGGTTCATATCTCCTATATATTTCCGTACATTTGAAGCCGAAGTGTAGAAGGGAGAGTAGGCGGATACCTCAAGTGTGCTATAGAAGATGGCCACACGAGACTTATATGTAGAGATATCAAGTTGATCCACCAACTTCTGGAGGAAGATTTGCATTGAACGTAAGTTACCACTGCTCATATCCATCTTAGGAGCGAGGATCAGGGCGAGGTCGCATTGCTCAATAGCAATCGGCGCTTTAGGAACTAAAAGCAAAACAATTTTAATTGAATGTGGTCAGTTTTTGGAAATATTATTACTGACATGTGTAATTGTATTTGTATGGTGTATCTACTATCGAAATCTTCATTACTTTAAGAAATGTGTGTCTTCTTTCTATTCTTTGTGGAAGATTGCAGAGGTTACAAAAAAGAGGCTGCTGTTGATTCGTACTGAGTTACAGCAGTCTGTTTTCTTCCAGATGAACTGATAAAGTATGTAGGGAATTTTATACAATGCGAATGTTACTGTTAGGTAAAAAACTCACCGTAGAAAAATCAGGTGGATAAACAAACGGACCAGAAACATCGAACAGTGTTGTGAATCTAGTGTCCTGATTCGAATTTTCTGTTTAGTGCTAATACCATACTACAGGTCTTTTTATGTTTGGTTATCAAGACATTTCGCTTTCGACTGAGTTTGCTCCATTTCTGCTGCACGAGATTCATGGTTCTCGATACACAGGGTCAACTTCATAAAGCCCACTCTCATGCCGGTACTTCCTCCTACAACTGAACGTATAGCTTCTTCTTCTTCCTACTCTAACTCTGAATAATGTTTGAAGTATTTGGGATTTCTATCGTCTCTACAGGCCAAGCAACTCCAAAACATCTTCACTGTCATTCAATCCGCCATGTTTGTATGAAGAATGACATGAGATGTGGCCCGCGAGACACTGTGCTTGTATGCACTGTGCATGACTGTGAAAGAGGTTTATACAATCTTACCGTCACGGAAAACCCGCGATATTCTTCTTCGGATCTGTGGCAACAAATTGAAGGAGTGGACTTTGTAGATGTCATCGTTACTTGTCGCTATTTCAAGCATTTCTTGCCTGATAACACGTGGTCCTATTGCGATTGTTAGCATCTTGACGCCCTTGTTCTTCAAGGCCTGTGACACTGAATGAAGATCTATACTTGAGAAGCCGCTGGTATCAGGTCTTGATTGCCTGTTGTGGGCAATCAGCACGGCTACCTGCCATGTTAGAGAACGAGCATAAACATATCAATTGACAAAACAAAATGACAATCTGAAAAGATGTAAACCATAACAAACACGATCTGAGAGTTATTTAGGAACACTTGAAACCACGTGACGTGCATCCATACAGGAACATCCCGCTTGCGTACGTACAGAGTTTTGTATGCAACATCCCAGACTTTTGCAGTTGTGTTTTTCTAGACCAATTTCTGATCTTTCCGGACTCCGAAAACTACACTCGAGGAAAGAATCTCATTAGTCATCATAAACTTTGAAATGAAAGACGAAGATCTAAAATTAAACACAGAAAATCCAGACTTTTTCCACGTTATATTATATTTTCCAGACAGGTCTGCAAAACCGGTCTTTTGATTTCCAAACTTTTTCCAAACTTCCTAAACTTCATATAAACCCTGCGGCTATGGTCTATGATCTTTTATCGGTTCTCAAGTTCAATTTAAAGCTCGACTTGTGCTGCCAACATAATATAGCAGGAGAATATTCACTCCAAATTAAATATGTCAATTTATGAAGAACGTTACCTTAGCAACATCCACTCTCATTCCATTTTCTGTAGTAAACAAATCACTCTCTGCCTTTTCGATAGCTCTATTTATCATCGTCATTTTACCAAGTTGGAAAGGTATACTATCAATGCGCTTCTTTACTTGCTGGGCGTTGAGAAGAGGCTGGGACAAAGAATTGAATCTCAGAATGACCCGGGAATCGTTGTTGAACACTAGCAAGGCGATGTGTGTATCATCTGGACTAATGGATAGACTGTCGACCAAATCCTTCAAGAACTCCTTCAGGTCTTGCCAGTTGGAATATATTACATATCCAGAAGCATCCACAATGAATGCTAGGTCTAATTTCATTTTAGGTGGCTTGTCGACTGAAATGAGCATGATGCAAAAAACACAATGATTAGTATATTCGCTCTGCAAAAAGAAAATAACAATTTTTAAAAATAAACCATTACAAAAGCATTTGAGTTTTAATAATCACCCAAATTTCAACAATCGTCTCCACAATGACACATGATAACAAAATTTAATAAAGTACAATTGTACGCAAAGTAACAAAAGTGCAAGTTGAAAGAACAAACTTATTGTATCCACTCCTATTTCACGTTGTCCACAACTTTCACGAATATTTCCACAGCGACATCTCCCACATGTTTGACATCAATAAAACGGTTACTGCATCTCAGGCAGCTGTTGTTAACACGCAAGTACATTATATCCTACTAGTTCATTATACAATGAACTCGTTCATGTCTTCACCAACAAAATTCGCGCAAAAATGGCTTACCACATTTGGCCAAAGTTGGCGACGCAGTCAGCGGTTTTCCTGTTTTACACATTTGTAACCTCACGAAACACTCATTGTCGAACAAGGTCCCGTCCATTGTACACACAGACATCCAGACACGTGGACACGACTTCTCCAAGGTTGGACAGCAAATCGGCTTGCCACCAAGCACCTTGCACTGCTCAAATCGACGACAGGAAGCATTCACACAAGGATCATCTAAAGAATAAAACCATAAGGGTAATATGTTAATGAGAGCGAAGCTAAGAAGTAGATCTTAAGCCTGGTCCTCACTGGTGAAATACGAATAAGCAGAACAATAAGCACATGAATATACACAAGCCAGTGAGGACACCTGTGAAATAGAAATAAGAATGAAATAAGTACAAGCACAAGAAAACGAACACGTCCGTTCTTTCTCATGCGTTTCTCTGTGCTTATTTCACATATTTCCAGGCTTATTTCACTATTTTACTAGTGAGGACAGGAATGAAACGAGCACAAGCACGAATTCTTATTTTACCCGTGGAAACACACGACACCTCAAGTGTACCGTTAAGCCCGGTTCACACTAGCGACGGAAGCAGAAGTGGAGATGGAAGCGGAGATGGAAGAAGCCATCCATTCTAGTGTGAACCAGGAGAATGGAGACGGAAGCACAAACGGAAGCACAAACGGAAGCCTCTTCTGCTTCTGTTGTGCTTCCGTCAGTTATGTCGAAGTGTGAACCAGAACGACGGAAGCGGAGATGGAAACAGAAGAATGAACCAATCGCAAAGTTCTTTTCGAGTACCTCAACCCTTGTCCCTTGAGCACAACGCACAAGCGAGGCTATGGGAATCAAAGCAAGGCTTCCACTGGTTCACATTTGGACACAGGTCCTTACGCTTCCATCTCCGCTTCCGTCTCTGTCGCTAGTGTGATCCAGCCTTTAACATTGCCTCTATGCAAGGGTGGCCTTGTTTGGCATACCGTTAAGCAGTGACCGTGGGGTTTTGTTTCTAGTTAAAAGCTTCATATATAAGGGCATATTGTTAGGGCTTTGTAACAGAAGCATTAAACTATGTATAACGAATTGCAATATATTATAGATTGAACAAACCAGTTTTGAAATCTTTTCTGCAAAAGGTTCTCTTGGCTCGTCTAAACAGGGAGCCAATCCATTTAGCCTGTGAATCGATACCGCCAACATTTCCTTTGTCATATTCAAGGGCTGCTGACCAGTGGCTAGGCTGTCGTCAAATCCAATGCGGTTCCAATTATGCGGAGGTGAACCAATACGACACTTCCATCCTGAGCTCGAGTTTGTCACAGACCCATCACTAAAAGACGCCAGTAGACTCGTTGGGCCACCGACGTTTGTTATTTCCACTGCTAGCAATTGATTATCCATGAAAACCAGTATTGGATTCAAGATGCTGCCTTTTCCGGACGTGACGTCTAACTTTAACACTAACCCTAACCTTCACTCGTACTATTAACATTGTTATTTTTTTAAATTGCCATCGCCATCATCGTCGTCGTCGTCATCGTCATCGGCGTCGTCATCGCCATCATCGTCGTTATCATCACTATCATCATTATTATTAGAACCGAATTATTATTACAAATATTATTGTCATTATTATTATTATTATTATAGCATTTATAACGACTTACTCTCTTTACCTCTGGGCATGACATGGACACATGTCCAAGAACAGCCATCATAGCAACACTTCTTTTTTCCCGAGCACTCGTCATCGAAACTGCACATTTGTAAGGGCACACGAGAAGCTGGATAACACGTGCGAGGCTTCGAATATGGGCACGTGCCAGGCTTTTCTGTGGGAGAAAGTTCAGAAAGTTGGACAAAGTTGCAGCGAAGTTTGTCATGTTTTTAGAAAACAATATGTTTAGACGTAGATGAAGAAGTCTTCTGCTGATGTATCAAGAGTATCAATATATAGAACGTTTTCATTCAATCCCCAGATATTCAAATGAAAAAGAGCTGACGGCCATGTTGGTATAACTATCAGGATAAACTACTTCCAACTCCACTATTAATGTACTTCAACACGGTGGTTACAGCATCAAGTAAAAACACTTTGTACACTCATTCATGGTCAGAATATTGAAAAAGTCCTAACCTGTTGCATGAAGACAAGCTCGCCTACAGCCATCAAAGCAGCATCTGGTATTTGAAGGGCAGCTTCTCGAGTTTGTACATAAAACTTTTCCTCCGATGTTTTGTCCATATACGTTTTGTTGGCTGGAGCAGGGCATTCTGTAGTTTGGAGTTGGGCATTTTGTTGGTGTTGCTGCAAGCACAAGAGACCATGGCATGAAACCTTCACACAAGAATCAAACAAGACAATGCCTCGGGTATGAATTATCTACAAAACATCTGCGGAACATATTATGTAAATAACAAGCGTTATTCATCTGGTCTGTAATTACTTATATATTATCCATTAATTTGTATTACCATTGATCTGTAAATATTTGAGTTGAAATAAAAAAATTGATTCGATTTGATTTGGAACAATGATTTTATTGCAGTTCTTTTTCGTACAATCTAAAGCTGCAATTGTTTTTGCTATTCCTTCTGTTTCTCTCTCTTTTTCTTTTTCAAAATTATTTCACTCCCACTTCCCCCCAATTCAAATGGTCGGCCACTATATAAAGGATCAAAGAGGCAAACCAAACTTTCTACAAGCTGTAAACTAAGTTAAGACAGTTTCTACTCCTCTACTCTCTGATAAGGATAAGGTAACGTTTTGGTTGCATATGTTATTGTTGTTGTTGTTGTTGTTGCATACTCACAGCAGCCTTGACCTTTCGAGCGTATAAACATATCTTCAATGTTTATAACTTTCTTATCGGCGTTATCGCAGACGTATTTTCTGAGTTTGCACTCGTTCTCGAAAGTGCGACCAACAGCGTTGCAGACTGGCGAGTACAGAGAAGTGCACTTTTTGGGGCAACACAAGGACCTCTTGTTGTGAGTTAGGCTGATATTTCTGCACTCTTCTTCCTTTTCGCATTGGCAATAACTTGTAACTGAAACGAAAAGTAGTACTGTCAGTTGCACCTAAATAATTGATAAAGTAGATCTTGACTGTCCGCAGTATATGAGGTATATATGATAATGAGCGAGTGGGTGCGTTGAGGTTGGGAGATTTTTTCGTGTTAACTCTACTTAGTCAGGGCATTTTGAATGCAACAGGGGGGGTCCGCATTTTTACTGCAACTACTTTATATTCCCCTAGTGTGGTGTGAAATATCTTACCACTATTGACAATGTCCGTAGCTATATTCCTTACTGACGAGTTTCGTTCCAGATGGTCAAAATAATATTTGCCAATGACGTTCTTTTCAAAAGTGTGCACATTGACGGAAGCCATGAACCTTAGCTCGTCCTCGTACACCTGACGGCCAACTCCGATTGCAAAGACGTTGACACCCATGGCATGTAAACCAATCACAGCGCCTCTCAACTTTTGATACAAATACTGCGATTGCTCAGGGACCGTGAAATGCTTTCCTTTGATATCACCACCGTCAGTTAATACCACTATGACCTGAAAACAAAAGACATCGTCAACTCATAATCATTTTTCCAACTATTTGTTGAGGAAAATACTTGAACGAGTTTATGCTCAGCGTGTTGCAATGGGACTGGGGGTGGGGGATGAGTTCTCCATGACCTTTCTACGTCGTCTTACGACTCAATACAGTGCGATAGCAGCACGCAATTGTGGTAAAAAACACCAATACCTTACCCCCGGGGGGGGGTACTCAACCCAAGGTTGGGTAGGTAGGTGCCGCCAAGGTTCTCAAACCCTGACCCTGTTTATGACAAAAATCGTTGAAATTCCATACCCTGTTCACGAATTTGAGTCCAAATTACA
>JANVCH010007345.1:0-12122 GCA_025505405.1 Epizoanthus rinbou
AATTTGTCTGTGCGTAAAAATCCTAACAAATGAAAATACAAATTAAATGCTATGTTATCGGGGTCATTAAGATTAGAAGCATATCCAGCCATTTCAGAAGCTCTAAATTAAAAAATTTCCTCCCGGACCCCCTAAAATAACATATCTTACACCTTTAAATATCGCATGCACTTTGTGTGAACTAGCCCCCCTGATCAAAATATGCTCTGCAGTCCCTGTCTCAGAGTATCTGCTTGTTCTGAAACCTTTTTTTATACTGCTTAATATAAACCTTCCTCCATGATGCAAGTCCCTTAATATAAACTTATATAATTAGAAGCCCAGCCTGGGTTTAATGTGGGATTGTACGATGGCTTATTATTAGAATGTGGTATGTTAAACTGCATGACAATAATAATCATTCTTTTTAATTGATTTTTAATGCCTTCCTATTATCTAGACTATTCAGAATTCATGTTTGCCAAGTTTCATTTTGTGGACCTGGCTGGTTCTGAGAGGGCTCACAGGACGGGAAATGTTGGTGAGAGGTTCAAGGAGTCTGTGTTTATCAACAGTGGTCTGCTGGCTCTTGGAAATGTTATCAGTGCTTTGGCAGACACAAAGAAGAAGGTAAAGTGCAGACTGCAGCAGCTTCAATTGGCACAAATTCCGTAAAAGTAATTATTAATTTTGTTGAACATTTAATTTACAGCACTCACAGCCCATTTTGCCAGCCAGGTGTCCTACTACTCCTGGAATTCCTGGAAAACTGTATCAGTATTCATGACTGGTTCATAAGCCCATTTATTATGTTAACTTTGCTTTTGGCAGTTCTGCTTGGTACCAGCACAGAAGCCTGCAGGTTATAGTTATATATTCTGCTCTTGTCTCTTTTGAACTGTTCCTACATGTATTATGAGGGATTCAAGGCATTTATTAGAGAAGGACAACTATTTCAAAATACCAACTAAGGTTTAAGTGTGTGCATGTACAGTAGGTGTGTGCGCATGTGTGTGTAGACCAGCTGCAGTGTGTGTGGTGTACATGTGTGGTGTACATGTGTGGTGTACATGTGTGGTGTACATGTGTGGTGTACATGTGTGGTGTACATATGTGGTGTACATGTGTGGTGTACATATGTGGTGTACATGTGTGGTGTACATGTGTTGTGTACATGCATGGTGTACATGCATGGTGTACATGTGTGGTGTACATGTGTTGTGTACATGCATGGTGTACATATGTGGTGTACATGCATGGTGTACATGCATGGTGTACATGTGTGGTGTATGTCTGCAGTTTGTGGGCAATTATATAACTGAACGAATGCCTTTAAAATACAGGTGACCCACATTCCATACAGGGACAGCAAGGTCACACGACTGTTGAAAGATTCCCTTGGAGGCAATGCCAGGACAGTTATGATCACATGCATCAGTCCTGCTGCAGTGGACTTTGCTGAAAACTTGAACTCCTTAAAATATGCAACTAGAGTAAGTGGTTACCATGGTAGTCAGTGGAAGTGCGATAATTAGCAGGGTGGTGGTGGTGGTGGTGGTCATGGTGGGGACGGGGGGGGATACAAAACCAGACAGGTCTAGATTTTACAAAACTCTGAACTAAATGCATCTAGATTCATCTCTAGACTGGTAGACTGGCAAATTGACTGATGAAGTGATTGATAGACAGTATAAACAGACTCTAGCATATTAGGTAGACATCAAGTGTGAAGAGAAGATAATGTATAGTTAGGTAGATGGACTCAGCTTCAAGGCAGATGAGGCAAGTACATGGACAGAAAGATATTTTGTGTACATGAATGGAAATAATTATGTAAGTGTGCATTCAGTCAGACAGATTTTTTTCATACATGTAAAGTGCGTGTTACAAGCATTTATATTCCATCTTCTTTAACTGTTTTAGGCAAGGAACATTCGTAATAAACCAGTTGTGAACAGAGATCCACAGAACGCAAGGCTAGCAGAGATGCAAAATCAAATTCAAGTATGTATATGTATGTTTCTCTAGGTATTAATTAATTTAAAGAATTAAATGAAATGTTTATTATAATCGCTGAAACAAGACTGAAGAATATGAGTATATTAATAATATAAGTTACGTTACTATAGATGTGGTGTATTTCTGGTGCTTTCTTGATTTACAAGTTTCGCCGTGTATGGCAGGGAGTACCCACAGAGGTATGTCTCCATTAACGGGCTCCCAGAGTAGAAAGGAGGTGACAGACCACAACACCGGCATTAGCCTACTCTTATCGACAAGTGTGTGGGTTCTTTTAAGTCCCCCTATAGAACGTCAAGAGACTAGACCAACTGCTTAACGTCCCTGTCCACGGATGGTGTGGCGAAAGAAGGTTGCACAAATTCAACCCTCGGCAAGGCCGAGTATTGAACCCGGAACCTTCTAGTTGTGAGGTCTTAGCGACTGCACCAACCACGCTAGACAGCTCATGGAAAGCTATGATTAATAATAAATGATTTCATGGACACAGTAGGGGTAAGAATTTAAAAATATGGTAAATAGTAACTTTAGAGATGTACATCTGTACTTGCCCCCTTCCTCCCCTGAAGAGGAATAGGCCTATGAACAAAATAATGTAAAACTTTATGTTATTATAATCTCATATTCTACAAGTGTGAGTGGAAAAATTATTTTTTAAATACTGAGAAAACTTTAAGTATCGTGTTACGATGTTATTTATGACTTTAAAGTTGACATAAATGAGCTAATACTAACAGTAACCATTAGCTGTGGAACCAGTAGGTTAGTAATATGGTACATGCATGGATGGATAATACATTATACACCTGTTGGTAGTGTATTACACTTTTCATAGAATAAAAATAGAATAAATTATGTAAAATAGTATTTTTAGGCTTGTAAGCTAAGAGCATTGAGTCTAGAAATATTATCTAAATTTAAATATAATTATATATTATTAATAGTTTGTGACTTTCATAGAGTTAACATAATTTTCTCATAAGGCTCTTCGGGAAGAACTGCAGAGGCATCGTGGCTCCACTGCTGGTGTGGGGAGTACCACAGGCGACCCAGAACAGATAAGAGTTCTTGAGGAAGAACTGGAGAGGTATTGACAACACATGTAATTTATTGGAATAATTCTGTGGGTAATTGAGTTTAATTCTGTGATGAAATTATTCATAAACTGACTTAGAGTGCACTGATCAATTGATCAACAGATGTTTATTTGCCAGTGAGGACAAGTTGAAAAAGTATGGATACATTGTACAGAATGGCCTTTTTGTTAGTTATGTGATATGATGCTCTAACATTGTATGCAGAGTACTATGAACCGATGTTATGTACACTGTCCAGTAGTTTCCAAAATGTTTCTTTTACAATTGAGTGTAATGTGGCCTGGAGTACAAGTTTGGGGTGAAGTAATTAAAATAAATTGTTATTATTTTGCAACATCCATGTGCTAATTAAGGTGCTAACCACATTAAAAAGTACAGTAATTAGTGTAATGATCGATACACACCCTCAGACTAAAGTCATGTGCTTGAGTATGGGTGTATTTTTATTGGTAGTAGTGAAGCTCAATTATATTTGTGTTTACTTTAACTCGTTCCTGCTCCTGATCATTACAGTTTATTTAACTCCAAGTTGTTGAAAAGAAACCATCTAGAAGAATAGCATCATGTATTACAAGTAACACTTCCAACATTCTACAATTCATAAGAGGACCTTGCTTGCATGTCGTTAAATTGAATTTGGATTCATCCAATCCATTTGTTCAACAATTAATATCAAATTATGTGATATTTATTACCAGTTCTTATTCCCAAATTTTTACGTCTGGTAAACTCTTAATTGTGAGATTTTCAACACAAACTAATGACTTTATTAACTTGAGATCACCATTCAGTTTTGTGAATAATTAATATGTTTTTCTAGTTTCCGTAGCTCCTGTGAGACTTACAAACAGTGTGTGTCCTCTGCGGCTGCACAGCTGAAAACCTTGTACAGGGCTGGAGTGATGTCAGCCAGTCAGTCAAATCAATATGAACGGTGGGTCAAGTCTGCTGAACAGCTAAAGGGCAGGCCCATATCTACCCCCATTACTAACAGAGAGAACCAATCAGACCTGGTGGAGCAGTTGAAGCGAGATTTAAACAAGGTAAGTAATCCGATTAAAAAAGTTTTTTATAATTTATTTTAAATCAACTTTAATAACAAGAACTGAAGAAAATTAATAAATGATTCGAAAATGATACAACTTGAAAAACATCCAATTTATACTAGCTACAAATAAATTAGCGAAGATTGGTCTGGAACAAGGATGCAATGTTGCATTTTTGGATTAAGGGTGGGTGGGTGGGTGGGGAGATGTTTGGGTACTCAATGCTGTATAATTTATTTGCTTGCAAATCAGTACAATTTGCCTCTTTTCAGTAAACTGTGCATTTGGTTAAATAAAGCTTAGCTAAAAGTGCACTGTTTTTGTAAATAATTGCAGTATAAGGAAGATCTGGTAAGTGATGAAGAGATTTTCGCTGAGAAAGCAAAGGAGATCAATGGATTAGCTGATCATATCCGAGAGCTGGAGGAAGAGAACTATACACTCAGTCAGCAGCTGAAGGATGCCGCCATTCGCCTCAAGAAGCAGGAGGATCAGCTTTTCCAGCAACAGCTACAACTCAACCTGCACCTGCTGGGGCAACACACTCCCAGAGGAAATGCTCGGGGTAAGTGATCTGATCGAGCTTCATTGACTCAACCAGCATCTGCTCAGGGGCAACACACTCCCAGGGGAAATGCTCGGGGTAAGTGATCTGATCGGGCTTCATTGACTCAACCAGCATCTGCTCAGGGGAAACACACTCCCAGGGGAAATGCTTGGGGTAAGTGATCTGAGCTTCACTGACTCAACCAGCACCTGCTGGGGCAACACACTCCCAGGGGAAATGCTTGGGGTAAGTGATTTGAGCTTCATTGACTCAACCAGCACCTGCTGGGGCAACACACTCCCAGGGGAAATGCTCGGGGTAAGTGATCTGAGCTTCATTGACTCAACCAGCACCTGCTGGGCAACACACTCCCAGGGGAAATGCTCGGGGTAAGTGATCTGAGCTTCATTGACTCAACCAGCATCTGCTGGGGCAACACACTCCCAGGGAAAATGCTCGGAGTAAGTGATCTGAGCTTCATTGACTTGACTATCATCTTCTTGGCTATCAGTGTCATGGGAAGTGCAACTCCTGGGTTAAGTGAACTCAGTTTCAATTCTCAGTTTTACAAAACAGGAATCCTGCAGCAATTAGGGCAGCAATTTCCCATGGGGGGGGGTGCTCATATCATTACCCACAATGACATTATAAGCATGTGCAGTGCTATAACAAGATCTCAATATTGTATTGTCTTTCTGTCTCTGTGTCTGAGGACTCTGCCATCTGCAAGCAAGGACAAATAGTGAATTAAAGTTGAATAAGTGTGAAAATCCCCAGTACATGTTTCCCATGGGGGATGCTCGTCAAATGTTGTGGTGGTGGTGTGCCACCTGCTTTGAGAAATCCTCACCCTTTTGAACCCCAAAATATGTGAGTTTCCCTATACCCATTTTCACACTGGCCATGTGACAATGAGCAACTTTGCACCTGACGTACTGTACAGGAGCACTTGCCTGATTTTAATTATCTCAACTAGTAAGAATGGGTTCCACTGTATAGCTCAAGGGAAGGGAGACTCTCCCCCCCAGGGGGAGTTGCCTGGCAGTTGTGAGTTCACCAGGTGTTATTCCCTGCTAACAGTGTTTTGTTTTATTTCAGATGAGAGACTTGTGCTGGAGTCACTGAGACAGGAGATACAGGAGGAACCTCAGAGGAGAGGTCGGGCATACTCTGAACCAGTTGATACTAATGTTACAGATAAGCATCACCAAGGTCGCAAACTGTATACAAGCCCCCCTGTGGTAAGCCTGAGTACCTTATACTCACAAGAAGTTTTAAATTAGCATGGCAACAGTTTAGGGGAAGGATATCCTATGTGTATATACAGTAGTATATATAATAACCCAGCCCACCCATCATGCCCTATTGGGCTACCCTGCCCACCCAACATGCCCTATTGGGTTAACCTAGCCTGCCCATCATGCCCTATTGGGTTAACCCTGCCCAGCCATCATGCCCTATTGGGTTAACCTTGCCCGCCCATCATGTCCTATTGGGTTACCCTGCCCACCCATCATGCCCTATTGGGTTAACCTTGCCTGCCCATAATGTCCGGCTATTGGGTTACCCTGCCTGCCCATCATGCCCTATTGGGTTAACCCTGCCTGCCCATCATGTTCTATTGGGTTAACCTTGCCTGCCCATCATGCCCTATTGGGTTAACCCTGCCCGCCTATCATGCCCTATTGGGTTAAACTATCATGTCCTATTGGGTTAACCTAGCCTGCCCATCATGCCATATTGCGTTAACCTTGCCTGCCCATCATGCATACCCTATTGGGTTAACCCTGCCCAGCCATCATGCCCTATTGGGTTAACCTAGCCTGCCCATCATGCCCTATTGGGTTAACCCTGCCCAGCAATCATGCCCTATTGGGTTAACCTTGCCTGCCCATCATGCCCTATTGGGTTAAACCTGCTTGCCCATCATATCCTATTGGGTTAACCTAGCCTGCCCATCATGCCCTATTGGGTTAACCTTGCCCACCCATCATGCCCTATTGGGTTAACCTAGCCTGCCCATCATGCCCTATTGGGTTAACCTAGCCTGCCCATCATGCCCTATTGGGTTAACCTAGCCTTCCCATCATGCCCTATTGGCACCAAGTTGGTAAGGACAAAGTCCTCGAAGCTGCTCGGATCAGTTTTTCAAGAAAATCTTAAATGGAACGACGACGCTCTATCTAAGACGGCGAGCTGTTATAGCATCCTCTCGGTAATCAAGAAAATTAAAAACTACGCATCATTTCATGTCAGAATGCAGTTAGCAGAAAGTCTTGTGCTATCGAAAATCAGCTACAATGACATCGTTCACCATCAGCTACCAGACTATATAATAAACCGTCTACAGCGGGTTCAGCTCGTTGCAGCAAGTTTAGTTCGAAACCGTTATTCTACCATATCCGACGTGCTAAACCTCGGCTGGCTGCCAGTAAAGTATCACAGGGACTTCAGCCTATCCAAAACCATCTCAAAGGCCCTCCACAGCGACGACTGGCCTCAGCATCTTAAGCTTGAGATCAAGGTTCCCAGAAGGAACCTAAGGTCATCCAAGGAACGGAATCTTGTCATTCCCATCGTCCTGCGAACTTTCCAGGACCGTTCATCAAGACTATTCAATAAATTCCCAGCTTACATAAAAAACTGTACAAATGCCAAGGCTTTTGTTAAAAAATGTAAAAATCACTTCCTTTTACTAGCAAAAAGTGAATTTGACTAATGATAAATTATGTTTGTATATAGTTTTTACTGTACTCTTTGAATTGTAAACAGCTTTTATTGCATTGTATATAGGATTTTAGTAATTAGTTATGTATTTGCATAGAGCCACCTCGTGGAATGCAAATAAATCATTATTATTATTATAAAAAAATTGCTCAATCCCTCTTCTTCACTGCTGAAAGAATGGGCTATATATAATTATTATTATAATGAATACATTAATAAAGTGTGACCAAGAAAGATGACTGCTTGTGAATGTCAGAGCAAGATATCATAATTTCGCAAGTCTGATGAATATAAAAATATTACTTTTGAAAATAACAATCAAAAGATAAATATACAGGTAATGAAGGACGTATTAGGGAGTTTAAGAAACCAGTATAGCAACGGCTATGACGACGACAGAAAACAAAAGGCTTATGATAATTACAAATACAATAAAGTGCAGGTAGGATGCATCGAGCCAACCACCTGGCCACCGTAGCCTTAAAAAATACAATGTGAAAATCAAGTTTTGAAGTTCTGCAGACAACGTGAATGCCGAGAGACAAATTTTCCCATTGTTGTTTTTTTTTCATCACTTGGGTTTCTGGTTCTTACATTTTGCCCTCCTTCACACCAGGAACAACAAAAGTAAATGGATGATAAATAAGAAAAAAGAGAAAACTAGAAAGTAGTATTTCAGCAGCCATCTTCTTAGCTATTGTTGTCCTAGCTTCAGAAACTCTCTAAGGGTTAACTGTTGATAATAAACATATTCTTGTATTGCTGTAAAGATTATTGGGTCCTTCCTCGTGTACGGAAACTATTGTCTTAGGTGTTAGTTACAGTAGGGTATACCATAACTTTCTAGTATATTAATTTCTCTGTTAGTTTTTGAGTGTGACGTCATCCAAGTTCCGTACAGGAGAAAACAGCCAGATTCTCACACACAGGGGTGGTTCTTTTATAGCAGACTTGCTACTTTAAAGCTATCCACACTTGGTTTTGCCACTGCAGAACAATCTGTGTTCCATGATATGCCATCACTCTGCTGTGCTGGCAATGCAATGTGCCTTGCACCTGTTGAGACAATTTCAGTTAGCGCCAAACCACAAATCTCTAATCTGTATAACTTGGAGATTGCAAAAAGTCTGTATAATTACGCTTTATCTGAGTGATGCAGGAAGACAGGTTAGAAATAGAGTTACATGTGACTTGTGGTACACACTAACCAAGTTGAGAATGCAGCAAGGTGAATATTTTCCTTGTTATTATTAATATTTATTGTTCTAGTATTTACTAATCCAGTGAATTGAGACTGAAAATTGACATACTTTATTTGCTACTAAAAAGTATTTACTTCATATGGGAGGCACATGCTCACTCCTGTTTGTCTGGAAGTAGTTTGATTAGCCAATCACAGCACACAAAAATAGCTATTCGCTGGTTTGGTAAATACTAATTAAAGATATACAGTTTTCCTGACAATATAAAATATTAGTGAAAACCAACGAGAAATATATAGGTCACTCAGGAGTGCTCTTTGTTTCTGACATAACACATTAGAATAAGGCCCAGGTCACATGTCAAACTCATGCATTGAATCCAATGCTAATGAACTAAAACTATAACTTTTACTCCTAAGTATTAGGTTCAACACAGAAAAGAGTTAAAGATTTGATACAGGCCTTAGTTTAACTCTATGTGAATAAAGGGAGTTTAGGGTTTGTTAATAAATACGGTAGTTATCATAGACAGAAATGTGCCTGTTCAAGATAGCTTGTACAATGATTTTTTAAAATGACTTGACATACTGGTACTGGCAATTATTTTTTTTCAGAACTGCTCAGAAAACCTCCTGTCCAACATGATGCTACCATGCAGTATCTAATATTTAAATCCAAAATTTCAGCTTGATAGCACTCAAAACATGTGGGGCTTTAACATTTGGCATTTTGGGCCTTCTGATTGGTTGAATTTGGTCATGTGACTTCACATTATAGCATTTTCAATAGCTTTCAGAAATTTGATTGAGAACTTTATCAGCCGATTTGTTTTGCTGAGTTGTGGTAACTCCATCATACTGAAATTCCAAATAAGAAAATTAAAAAAAACACCATTTTCCTCAGTTTTTTAATATTTTTAAATCATGACACAAAAGTGTGCTTGCCACAGTAATGTATGATAATGTATGCAAAGTTGTTGTTGACATTCTATTTCAGAACACAGTGACAAACATTAAAACTGTTTCAGCATTTTATTGTAAATAATTGCAGAAACAAATCTGTACCGTAGGGTAACAGACATAACCTATCTCACATTTACATTTTAAAAACAACAGACCTTACAAACAACACTATAAATTTGTCAAAACCTTATCTTAACTGTCAAATTCAGGTACAGTGAACCTGTTAAACAAATGTATTGTGGATTAAATAGTTATACAGGAAAACTACCTAACAATAACCATTTCAATTGTAATTAATAATGCTTTGTTAAATATCCTTAAAATACATCGCATTAGGCTATACCACAACAACTGCCACAATCCTTGAAGTGAGTCTTTTCTTGTTGAAATAATTGTCACAGTCTGCACTTGATGGGTGTAAGAGAATGAGAACTGAATGTTGCAGTGCAGTATACCTACTCTGGCAAGTTATAAAATTTTACTGTACAAACAGTAGACCTGTTCAGTGACTTCTACACTGTCTATAAACTTTGAGTTCTCCTTTTCTTCCAACTACCTGTCTATGACGATTGCCCATTTTTCTTTATGTAGTATGTTGACAGTGTAGCAGTTCTTCAAGTCCAAGTCCTCAGAATACATAGTTAGTGTTTCTTGTCTTGCATGTCCTTGTCAATCCAAAGTTCTTAAAAGTCTGACGTGTCTTGTGCACACAATCCGTTAGTACACACTTGGTCATGTAGTAAGCAATGTCGTAGGTTGTTGTCTTGGATGTTCTTGTCAATCTTGTTAGTCTGACAGATATGTATTCAAGAACTCTTTGTCTGGATTAAGCACAGTCATGTATAAGGTTGATTTTCCATTGACCCATATGCAGTATAGGAAATTGCTGGGCAGGGACCCTCTGTCAGATGTCAAATGTTGAGTGAGTACAGTTTGTGCCAAGTACTTCACATAATCAAACAATCCCATGAACTGGAGATATGTACATTACCTGAGCAAACAGGGTCATCAGTTAGAAACACATTTCGGAGATGTTGCAGTGCACTGTTTAAATGCACTCAAGTGCGGGGCCTCTTTCTTGAAGCCTCTGTCTTTGGTGGATCAGCATGCATGACCTTTAGTTTCATTCCAAGTACTTCGTGGCCATGAAGCCCCTCAATAGCACACTCAGCTGATTCCTTAACTGCATACTTTGCATAACCAAAGTTTCTGTCTTTCATGATGTAAACATCAATTAAGTTTCCAAACCGGCTGAACACATCTTTTAGTGCAGCTTCCGGTGGGGGTGTTGGGTTGCAGACAAGGAACAACCTTGAAGCACATTCTGAATTGGGGTCTGCCAGAGGTGCTGGAGCAGGAAGGGCAGCTGTTGTGTAGATAGAATTTCCTTCAAACTTGTAGGATGTGTTGTTCTGAGCCAAAGGTGCTGCTGCTGCTGCTCTCGCTTGATTGGGAGAGACATTGTTTCCTGGAACCTGACGACCTGGGGGATCTTCAGCATACTTCACAACCAGCTTCATTCCTGGTGGATATTCAAACCCATGAAGTTTCTCTTTGGCATATATTGCTGAGCCCACGGAGTTGTAGGTGACATATGCAAAACCTTTAGATTCTCCAGTGTTGTAATTGCGTTTGAGCTCACAGTGTTCCATACCTGGGATAATATCAAACAGCCGTCCCACCTGATCCTGATTGACGCTGGTTGCCACTATGACAAAGAGCCTGGTGGGCGTGTGTGATGTAGTCATTGATTCCACCACCTGGGCTGTGGGATTTGGGTTGCTGCTATAGTATTCCATACCCATTCCAGCAGGTACAGGAGTTGCAGTTGGCAGTGGGGGAGCTGGTACTGATGCAGCTGGTGTGTGGCTACTGGAATAAGCTGCCTGCTCCAGGAATGGATTGCTAGGTATGTAACTTGCATGCATGTGTGCTGCAGCAGCAGCAGCATTTCTTGCCAACTTTGCAGACTTTGGCTCAGCCATAACAGCTTTAAGGGTCTTGTCACAGTTCTCTAGTGCCACAGCTGCAGTTGACGCTTTGGAGAACTTCACGTATCCAAACCCTTTTGGTTCCTTGGTGTTGTGGTCTCGCACTATTTGTACATACTCAATGTCACCAAAGTTCTCAAACTTGCAGCGGAGGTCATCTTCACTGTACGACTTGGGGCAAACCACAAACAGACGGTTGAGTGCAGTATCATCATTGAAGTCGAGTTTGGATCCTGATGATTTGGACTGAGCAATCATCACCTAAAAGAAACAATAATAATTTCAATCATTTTTGCACAGAGCGATCCCAAGACTACTTTTCATTGTAAAGGAACATCATTTGGGTTAACTCTGATCAGTGAAGACTGGCAGCATAACTACTGGCAATTTGATATGATATGTACATTTCTGCTACATGCCAAATGTCTAAATCTTACTCTAACAAATGCATATGTTCTTGCAAAACATGCCATTATAGAGACTATTTCGCTTCACTGTCAAAAGCTCATTGTCATTTGCATTGTCATTGCATTGTCAAAGCAGGTTTTGACC
>JANVCH010007456.1:0-12120 GCA_025505405.1 Epizoanthus rinbou
GTGTGTGTGTGTGTGTGTGTGTGTGTGTGTGTGTGTGTGTGTGTGTGTGTGTGTGTGTACGCGCGTATGTTTGTGGGTATGCATGTAGGTATTTATGTATCTGTGCGAGCATGGATGTACTTGTACCTTTGTGTATGTATAGACATGTGTATAGGAAGGCTGTGTGTGCTTGTGTTTGTTTGTGTGCGTGCGCATGCGTGTGTGCTTGTGTTTGTTTGTGCGCGCGTGAGTGGCTGCGGTGAGGATGATGGAGAGGACACTGCCAATATAGATCAGGTTTGTAATTTACTTTCTGGGTTGACTCATGGCATGAGTGATGAACTGACGCTTTCTTCTTTGTTTCTTTCTTTCTTAGAAAAAGAAGGCAGCAAAGGTTTTGGCTAAGAAATCTCAACGAAAGATGAATCGCCTTGGAAAAGCTGGTATGTAGTCAGTTGTTTTTCATAGTATTGAAATTAAATAACTCTGTCTAAGAGCTAGACTATCCAGAGTTTCATTACAACAAGGAGTTCTTAAGAGTTTGCGGACAGAGTCTCCAACTGAGAACATAAAGAAACGTTATAAGCCTTGTATATTTTTGAACTTTGCGATTTTAATTTTAAAACTTCAAAGACTTGTGTCGACAACGGCAAACTGTTCTTCCTAAAAAGGCGTTGGTGACAACCGGCAGGCTATAAGATTACGAAATGCACTGAATGTGTTGGCTCAAGTTGATTGTTGTATTAATTTGATTTCAGGCGAGGCTGACCGTGTCATCCGTACGAAGATGCCCAAACACTTATTTGCTGGAAAAAGGAAAGGTGGAAAGACACAGCGCAGATAGAATAACAACGAGCAGTGGTTGTATACATGGAACAGAGACATTTGATTGAAGCGAAGTGGATGGAATCGCACGAATCTTCTGCTCAGCATCATCTTCCATCTGCAATGAATTTTTACCTCTGGTTGCTTCATGCAAGGATGTGGGCGCAAATTCGCAAAATAATAAAAAAAAATGGAAATGTCAGAACGCAATAATGAGTGACTAAAGTGTTTTATCTGTGTTCTCTTACTGCCTTCCTTCGTCAGGGTTTGTAACAATCCGTCTCCAAGAAAAACCGCTGGTTTTTTCATCATCTATTCTTGGAATTTTGTAAAAACAAATCTTGGAAAACGGACTCCACACACATTGTTTTTTGAAAATTTATGTTTTGCAGTTGAAAAAGTTTTAAGTGCAGAAATTATTTTATCGTTAGTGCCGCGAGATAATAGATGTCCATGACAGTGTCCTAAAAAAGAATCCAGTTGACGGTTTATTTGCCCTTGGGCCTCGGCCACTTTGAATCAAACATTGGCGCACAGCTATAAACCAGAGGTTATAACTTGTGTACCTTAACTTCTGTCCAACTTGTAATCAAACATTGGCGCACAGCTATAAACCAGAGGTTATAACTTGTGTACCTTGATTTCTGTCCCACTTGTACTTGCCCTAGCCTGCGTTACAAACGTTACAAACCTTTGGTTTAAGGAACAAATATTTTTATTAGCACTGGGACATCTGCGACGCAGGCTGTACTTGCCCATGTAATACTGAATTACGTTGTAAGCTATATTTTGTGCCGAATGTACAAAATGCAATGCAATTCCCAGGGGTCCCCTCCCCCTTTCGTCAGCAATTTTGCAAACATTTTATAAGAAAAACACTGAAATAACGCTTTGGGAGCACAGATATCCTTTTTGCCCTCCCCCCTTCCAGAATTTGGGGTTTGCCCCCCTCCGCCCCCGATCCCTGTTGCATGTTGTATTATGCATCACCGTAAGGTTTGTTGTTGTTTTTGTTGTTGTTCTCGAAGAGGCTTTTCTGGGGTTGACAACTGAGAATACTTGTGCAAGACTGATTACAGTGCAAGTTCTGAAAGCAAGGCTATTTGAGAAAGAGTAGTCTCACAGCCCTACACCTCGTGCAGTTTGCCGATTAAACTGGGAGGAAATGGCTCCGTGTCATTGGTCGGCTTCACAGGATAGTTATTTCAAAACTAGTTGACGTCCAACAGGCTAATTACTGAGCGGCGGTGTGTATAAACACTGTGTTGTGACAGAGGATGCTAGACATAATTACTTTGATGCTTGATATTGCACTTTCCCTAGTGCGTCGACCTTTTTTGAAATAGCTGTATACGTTCCAAGCGGCCCTAGCCACAATAGTTTCAATTAGCCTCCGAACAAAGAAACCTGTCTCGACCATCCAATCATCGACTGTCGGGCTCATGAATAACAACAGTCAAATTGGACTGTCGAGCAACGAGAGATCCACAGCGAGGAACCAGGGCCGGGTTGTGATTTCTTCATCTAGGGATACACCTAAACCGACGTGCTTATAAAGTGTTATTGAAACAGTCTTCAGAAACAAACCCAGTTTCGTAAGCCCAGTCAATAAAGACGTAAACCCAATCATGGGTTAAAAATTTAACCCTGGGTTAACGTTAACCCACTATCGCGCAACTGGGCCCTGGCCAGGCAGCTTCGTGTCTTCTTTCAGACACACGCAGCGGTTACAGGTCTCTTGTAATAAACAGCACCGTTCACACCATAATAAAATACTTTAATAATAATTATACTTTCTTCTATATAACTTAAATACATTATTGAACACAAGACGACCGTGTGCGAGGTACTGAATAATGCGAATAAGCACGATGCATAATTCAGGTTGGCCAAGGTGTATGCAGCTTCATAGCATGAAATAATCCGTGAACATTCACGACCGCGCAAGTCTTTACAAGTCGCTACTTTCGTTTCAGTGAACCCAAAAATGTGTTTGACATGTTTAAAAAAATATGCCACGCGTGTAGAATGGAACCTACCTCGTAAAGTTCTAATTTGTGCTACCTGCAGCCACTTGTTACTACAACTAGAAAGATAATGCTGTTGCGCTACAAACTACAAGATAATGGCGGATAGGAACATGGAAGTGAGGCTGGACAGTCTAATCAGGAGTAGCATGTTGCTTAACAACGAAAATGAGGTTAGATACAGTTGAAATATGTGAATTTATAATTAGAAATTGCTATATTCACAGATTTCGTTATTATCTGCACCTCATTTTATCTTTTAAGCAACACGCTACTCCTGACTAGACTGTCCAGCCTCACTTCCATGTTCCTATCCTCCATTATGAATACGGTCTATATTAGGCCACAGCTTCAACCAGCCTTCGTAGTACTTTTCCAACCGCGCAAGCGGCTCATTCATTGATTCAATTTCTAAGTAACACTCAGTGTGGATAGTGGTCGACACAATGCTGTTCTGGTTCGATAATATACGAAACAATATCGTAAACATATAACTAATTTGCACCTTAAAATGTCTTGGGTACCGATCGATATCGCGTGTGCATTGCACTTACAGAGATGCTCGGCTGTATCATGTTGGAAGCATTACCCAAGAAACCTGTCGCGGACATTACTTGGGAGGTGACACCCAGGTACTCTTCAACACTCAAATATGCCCCATTATTACCTGGGAGGGCGTTTGAAACTGCCACATATTCATAATATAATGTATAATAATATCTAATAATTTATAGCTATCTGTATATATAGATCATCATCTTGCCGGCTCTATGGCTACCCTGCTAACAAAGCTTCAGAAGAAAGCTCCGTTAGCAGAGTATTCCACGGCCATACTAAAGACACCACAAGTTGCCGTGCATGTTTGAATGTGTTGTATAACCGACCGTATGGCGTGACATTATAAACGTAAGCCTAATTTATGGCGTGACATTATAAACGTAAGCCTAATTTATGGCGTGACATTATAAATGTAAGCCTAATTTATGGCGTGACATTATAAACGTAAGCCTAATGAGATTTGTGTGAAGCGCATTGATAAGCGAGCGTGTGGCAAACTTGGTCATTCTGAACAAAAATACAGAACAGTCCTATAAAAACAAAATGTCCACGACCAGCGAAGGTCCTTCAATTGTACACTGGTCCAAAGAGTTTATCAGTTCGACCAATAACTTTCCTCCGTGGCAAAACAAGTGGTCAGTGGTAGTTAACCCCATTATGCACTCATCGCTTTAGACTCGGTGTAGTAGAGTTTGCAGTTTCAAAAATGTTAAACAATTCCACTCTTCCCGTCAATTTTACCAGTTGCTCGAGTAAATGAACCGTTTTAGGTCTTTCGTGCGGTATGTATTTTCACTCATTGTTCTTGCAGTATTTATCAGCAGAGAACCCACGTTCCGGCTTTAGCCATATCAGTTAAAGTGCTTTGTTGCTTACACTGATGCTCACTAACCCGGCACATATCTGCGGGGTATTTCAAAGTCGCATTTGTCAGCAAATACCTCTGCGTATACGTTCTTGTCCAACAATGAATATGTACGTCTCGGAAACACCTCTCTTCAAAAGGCGTCAAAAATCTGACCAGCAGTGCTCTGTTTGCGAGTACAAGCTTATATGAAGTGCCAAGCTCCACTACAACATCAGTTAAGGTCGTTCCTACCTGTGTTTGATTATACTATGGCACAGGACGTCGTGAAACGCATACTCAGATGTCATGGCAGATTATTCCCAGTTGTTGGTAGCTGGTGTTGCAACGACTGTAATTGCCACTGAAAAGCTCCTAAGGGGAGTGCCAATAAAGTATTGTATTGTATTGTATTGTATTGTACTGTCAGTTTATCAACCCTTGTACTCCCACAGCAATTTTGGTTCCCATGGAAACTAAAACGAAATTTTAAGGTTGTGATAAAAACCTATCCTATATTAATATTTGTTCAAATGCTGTACTTGTTATTTAATTATTAATACATGCTACAAAGGTGATTTGCACGCCGTGTAAGCTAACCGTGGAAACGGGAAATTTTCAGTTGGAGTACAACGGTTTGCAAGCGAAAGGCTTATGTAACACCCGTGACATACACTGGCAATATTCCACCGTGATACATCAGAAAGCCATTTGTAACGATCAGTGACACCGACAAATGGCAAAAAGGTAGGAGCGACCTAACACGAGAATCTCGCGAAATTGTGTCACGTGAGTCTTCGAGTCACACGTATGGACACTTCGAGTTTAACAGATCGAGCGGCCCGTGTCTGTTCTCTGACTGACTCCACCAAGTCAAGGAGCCGACTTCAGTTTAAGGCGTTGTTGAAATAGTAAGGTTGGCAGCCGCACTTGTTCAAACAGAGCCTGGCGCACAGAGGCTGTGAACTTGTTGACAAGACAGAAGGCGGTCGCAACCTCAAACCACATGTTGTAGAATATCACAACGTAAAAGCTGCCCAGCCAGTCCAAGTTGCCAAATTCGCCCATCAGGTTAAAGTTGGTAATTCCTGTAACGAGAAATACACAACGTAGTGAATAAGGAATAGCGACTGATTTTCGTGTTGTTGCAACTGAGGAGAGAATGATGGCAAGTGATGGTGAATGATAGAGAACGAGTGTCCGAGTTGAAGTGAGACACTCGCAGGAATTGCATCTCTTCTCTGGAGTCCGTCTGTTTTGTCAACAAAGAAACAAAACTACATTTATTATAATAATAATAATAATAATTTAAAATGTATACTGCGCCATCTCCATAAAATGGTCAATGGTGTATAACAGTCCTCTATAAGTATCGCTTATATCTAAAATATCTAAAAAATTATGGAAAAATCAACTGAAAGTTGTTGTGTTATGTTGTTCGCCGTGAGGGTGGAAGGTTTGAGCTGAGGTTTCAGAGTTGTTGAATCTATAAGCTTACCTAATATTCGTGACAGGACGGGCAAAGCGGAGCTTAGGATCAACAAAACGATACAGTTGGCAATAACCTGCAAACAGAAGGAAAGATGTATCAACAACACACTCGAGTAAGGCTATCTGTTGACGCCATGAACCCAAAACTTTAACATTCACCACTCGCATCAATCTCTAGCACCTTGTTGGATCATTAAAAACATTTTTGATTAGAACGTTTTCGTTTCATCATGAATAAAGCACTGGAAGACATTGTACTTCCTACAGATATGTTGGCAGGTAAGGGGCGCGGGAAAACGGCAAACCGTATTTGTTCTAACAAACGCCCGGGGAGTTTATTAAATTATCCTGTTTTTAGGGGGGAGAGCTTATTATTTAAAGACGTTTATTAGAGAGAGGAGTTATTCCATTTCTCTGTAAAGAGTTCTAGCTGGAACACAATTTACACATTACATCCATAAAACGTAAGCGAGTTCTCGGCTGAAAAGGCAACGTGCATGCAGTCCTTTTTCAAATTGTCTCCCAAGGAGCAGATCAATAAAAGGCCAAAACTTTACTTCAATTCGTGCACTGTATATGTGGGAGGTTATACGAGAGAGGCATTTATTAGAATGAATATATTGCAACAGGACTCGACCACGAGGCCAGGTACCAGAACTCTGACAATGCGGAACAGACTGTGCATGCCCGATTTCTGCATGTGAATGTCCTAAAGTTGATTGACAAGCCGCGGCTCAAGTGTGTTTCCCCAGCTGGAGCGAGGAATTCTAGTTAAAAGTACTTACAATTGCTATGAGGCAGGACAGAGGGTTTTCAGGTGATCCTCCAGTGTGTTACAGACAATTGCTAGATTAACTAATTCCGCTTCCATTGACAACTACACTGCTCCTTCGCGACGATCATAAATTGTCAAATCGCAGGCGCTAATAGAGAGTTTAAGCATCAAGCGATTTTTTCCCGCGAACGGCAAGAGGTGCCGGAGTCACAATGAGCTGAATTTTGGAGCGTTTGCCGTTCGGCATCTCCAATTTTTTTACGGGAGGAGTTGTGTTTTGACAGTTGATAGCACCGCATTTATAAGTAAAGCTCCAACCAAACAAAATTGGCTGAACTACAAAACTCTCCACCTTGAACTCTCTAATGGCCCATCACGAAACGTGAACAAATGAATAGAAAAATCAAAAACATGAAACAACATAATCAGATGGAAAATGCACAAATCGTATATATAAGATCGACCTTAAGCACATGTAAGGAATATTATGAAGTAATCTTAAAAGTAAAGTATTCATAAATTATTATCACCGTACAAATGATCTTGCTTATTACGGAATAGAACAAATGGAATACCTTGGTCATCTGTGTGTCTTTAGTGGCCGGGAGGAGGCGGATAAAGCACGGCACACTGTACAGCCCGACCAACGACGCTACCATCAAATAACTGTAGATCAGTTAAGGGTTTAGAACAGCAATATCAATGTCTAACACCGCGAGGAGTACTTATACGACGCACATAAGTTATATAACAGTCTACAAACAGACAGTTCCGTACTCCTAAACTGATGTGTACAACGCTGCAGCACAACTCAATAAAGCTGAATCCTGAATATCAACACAGTCACCAAGTGAAGTACAGATACAATTTAATAGGTAATCAAATTAAAATAAAATAATTGCACCTTTTTCATTGCCACACTTGAACAAAAGATGAGAGATGAATTTAACCACAAGGCAGAACGCCGGACACGCACGGCCTATATGATATAGTCAGACAGACGGCGGACACGCACGGCCTATATGATATAGTCAGACAGACGGCGGACACAGACAGACAGACAGACAGACAGACAGACAGACAATATGCAATTCGATTTCCGTCTGTTATCCAACTACATCTATTTTTTATTTTATTAGCTTCGCCATTCATTCACGAAAAACGTATAACTGCAAAAAAAACAGAGAGTGGTTAATAATAAGGGATGAATAAATTAACAAACTAAATTAAGATATACGGCAGGGTATCTGCAACAGCAAATAATAATCAAACTTTTTTTATCCTCTGTGAAGAGGGGAGCTCACGATATTTGTTACAAAAAATGGGATAACTAGTTCATTAGTGGCCAGCACACTGGCTCTTCTCTTTCCCTTACTCATTTTCGCTAAAAGAGTTTTAAAATTAGTTAATATGGTTCCAAAGCACAACTTGAATCTCGGCTGCATGTATTGTATTGTATTTGCATTGGCTGCTTGCTGTATTTTGGTTATGTCATTACAGTTACTTGTCTTTTAAGAAAACTTTGTGAATATATTAATACAATCACTGCTGATTGTTGTTCACTATCAACAGCGATCACTACACAACGTACCATTAACAAGTTACGAGCAGTTTGGGACTTCCACAATCTTACACCCGTGTCTGTTACAGGGGCATCTGTAACGTAGCTATAGAAATGCGCAAGCAACTGTTCAAAAACAAAGACCAGTAAGTATCGGCAAGAATACACCAGTCAAAAAAATAACCAAAGGATACAAGATGAGGATTATTTCAAGAGTTGCTCCAAAGGTTCCCATCACTGATGAGGAAACCTGCCCTAGAACTAGCACCTGCAGAACAGACAAGCAGACATTAAATTTTCCATTTACTCTTAACCCTTTTGACAATGTCACAATATAAAAGTCTAATATTTTACCGAGGCTCGTCCTGGCATTGATCCATCCACAAACAGGAGATTAAAGACATTGAGAGCAACCATCGCCATACAGCATGTCTGCAGAGAAATATAAAATGTTTGCATTCAATCAATGACAATAAGATTTCAAATCCTGATAGAAATTTGCAAAGATAACACTAACAAAATAAAATTTATTGTTTCTTTAACATTTTCTACATTTGTCTTGACATATCTTTTGAGCATATATGACCGATATTTTGATAAAATTCTACAATTATAATAAGTCACTATTTTTTCTTCACATATTTGCTTTGACAATAAATAACACTACAATATATGGAAATAAAATGTTTGAAATTAGCAAGCGGCAGAAAACGTTTGACAACAATCGATCACTGACTGCATGCAGTGGGACGATAGTACAGTGTTCTTCCCACTATAAAGCAATACTTTTTATGCAATACCTCTTCTAAAATGAATGATGGCAGTGAGAAACTGTAACTCTGAATATTTACTGAAAAAAGTATATTGATCACTTTAGCATGATTACTATTATCTTCTGCACTAGGGGGTAGCACATTGAAAAATCGCAATCACTGATTTCCCAGGAGAGAGAAAAGTAATGTGAAATAGCCATGAAACCATGGATAATTCTGGTTTTACAGTTCCATTACTAGCAGTTTCATAAATCCGATATGTCATTTGCAAGCACAATCTGTGGCATCTCTGTTTGAAAGTGTGATACTCTGCTACGAAAATTCCATTGTTACCAAAACAACAAGTCCCTTACCGTGAGTGCCAAAAGCATCAAGAGAAAAATGGGATAGATGCAGTTTCTCTGAAGAGAGGAGGCTTTGCTCTTGTGTTCTGCAAATAAGAATCGAATGTGTTATCATTTTTGCTCTGATTCATTATTTAATCCAGAATAACAACAACCAAATATATGATTCAGGTTCTAATCCATGATTTACTCCATACATACCCAGCTCCTTCCTTTCAAGTTCAAGTTGCTTAAGCCGTCCATATCGCTCAGCATCAACAGTTTGGCCTTTATGGGACATCCATCCATTCTTCATAAAACCTTCAAATCAAGTTGGTTTGATTAGCTTCAACGATTCACAGCATTTTCCAGCTTCCATTAATATACCGGACACACACTATAGTATACACTATACAAATTCAAATTTTAAAAACAGCATTTTGGTACAAGTTATCCTGATTGTAATAATTAGCAAGAAACTATAATATATAGCTACCACCTTATTTATTCAACACAGCCACAGTATTCTCGAGAAAAGTAGATCAAAGGCACATGTATCGACATGTTTGTTCATTGATCACAAATTAATTTAACTTATCAAAACAATGAGTGTTTTTGCTGCAGCTGACTTACCATTCAATTTCCGTTTCAAATTAGCTTCTTCCATTTTTGCTGCATAAATCTCATCTTCAAGGTCACGCAGGAACTGTAGAAAGTGATGAATGGAAACAAATCAAATGTCTATTCAGAAACAGGTCATTGCACAAGCCAAAACATACAATTTTGCTAGTTTCAGAATTAGATTTTTATGTTGTCTATCAAAATAATTCTAAAAGTTGAAAGCCAGGAAAGATTGATATCCAATAAACAAACCACTGATTAAATTTGTTAACAAGGTTCTAAATACATTTTAAACCATCTTTAGTTAATAATCTGTATTCCATGCCAAACATGAAAAACACGAAATTTGGGAAAAACTATTCCACTTGCAGACAATCCACCATAACAGCATACTGTATTAAATTATTCTAGTAAATGCCCTGTGTATAATAATGGCCTGTCTAGAGCTAATAAATCAACATAATTCAGTTTTTACTGCTAAGTTAGATAATAAAGTATCAAATGAATATATATTAGGCCAAATAAAAAAAATTCCCGGTTTCTCATCAGAAATGTTCTGAAAAGTAAAGTAAAGTAAAAACATCAAAACAGTTGACAACTACCTTGACCAGTTTTACTGCAAGTTCATCATTTATTCTTGGAGAAAACGCATTGACTGTTTTGATTGTATTAAATAAGCATGTAGGAGAGCAAATACCATTGAAACTTAAAAACAACAACTCTTTATTTATAAATCACATGAGCAGGATTTTTAAAAAGTCTGAAAATTGTAATTTTCTCTTAGTTTTTTGTAAAAAAAAATAAAAATGGATGTGGCGGCCTTTTTGCAATGCGGGCGCTGATGAGAAACCGTGAATTTTTTTTATTTGGCCTTATATTTCTTTAAAAAAATCATGAACAAGCCATATACTAGATAATTGGATCTACAATTTATATACTGAGTACATAAATACAGATTTATGCTTTAACTTTTCATATTAATTGTTATTTTTATTTAGTATGTTACATGTACTTTTCATGGTTTGAATAAAAATATTTGCTTCATCATACAATAAAATGGCCACTTGTACATATACATGTATGTTATTTTGTTATTTGCAGGAAAAGTTCCTGACATTCTTTAGAGCCCACAATTCACTCACTAACCGATGCTTTTCTAACTGATGCCAAAGCTATATATTGCCCCAGGTCCTGCAATACAATGCAATGCGATACAAAATGATGCATATACAGTGCAATAGTATACAGTACATCACAGTGCCACATAACAGAATGAATGCAACATGGTGAAACAAAATGTAAAGCAATGCAATACAATACAACTTGCCATTGTGATAGATAAAAGCTCAGGGCCTATCTTTTCAAAAGATTGTAGAAAGTAATAGAGCAACAAATATATTTTGCACATTATCACAAACATTTATAGCAACATGTCAATCAGTTCTTCCCTCTTTCAAGCATGCAATAAAATTATAAGAAACTCATGCAATAATTGTATGATATAGACATGTGATTCAACTGTAAAGACTAATGATTCTGTATAATTCTTTCGCGCACAATTATTTATTGCAATACAACTTGCTCAACGCTACATGTATTTCCAAAAATCACTTTTAATAGGGTGTGTTCGATTGACCGTATTCCGGAATAGGAATACACTCGGGACTATTTCAAAATTTCTCATATAACCTCTAAGCAATAAAATGATTATACCGAATTATGAATTAGGGTGAGCTGAAATCTAGTAGTTCTATAATTTTCATATATTTCTATAAAGAAATACTGGTCAGTTGAACAGACCAAAGTTTTTATCCCGTGTATTCTTACTCCGGAATACGGTCAATCAAATGTGCCCTTATATGGGCCAAGTGTGGCCCAGTTCCTCTTCACAAATTTACTGGCAAGACAATGTCATGCAAAGTAATACAATTTAAACAAAATAGCAATACAATACAGATTTACACTAAAAGAAAGCAAATATAGGATGAAAGCAATTAATTCAAAACAATGAAATTTAATTATACTGACAGTGCAATACAATGGAACACAACACGGTACTGCACAGTATGGTATAGTATAGTTCAGTACAGAACAGTATAGTACAGTATAATATAGTATAGTGCAGTACAATAGCATGGGCGGATTTAGGGGAGGAGCCCAGGGGGCCCAGGCCCCCCTCTTTTGCTGGCAATTTTGTAAGCATTTTATAAGAAAAACACTGAAAAAAACTATTTTGGAGCACATATACCCTTTTTGGGCCACCCCTTTCCAGAATTTGGGGTTCGGGGGGGGGGGGGGGGGGGGGGGGGGGGGGGGGGGGGGGGGGGGGGGGGGGGGGGGGGG
>JANVCH010007567.1:0-12116 GCA_025505405.1 Epizoanthus rinbou
TACTCTCAGTCGCTTCATGCTACAGAAACCGGAGTTAAGCGCCGGCACTGATAAGCCATGTTGGCTTCTTCAATCCTGGATTGAAGGCAGACTTTACTAGCAACCCTTGGGGAGGGGTAATAGGGGTACCTGGCAGCCCTTGGGGGAGGGGTAAATAGGGATATTAGCTAACTGTTTCCTTATTACCAAGAATACATAGTTTAGTTTTACAAGCAGGAGAATAATATAACACCAATTATAGGTAAAGGTTTCTCAGAAGTAATAACAACTAATCTGGGCTGAGCAACCCAAAAAATATCTTGTTATCTAGCAGACTTTGAGGGCTTTGTTCAACCCCCGTCTCTCTGCAACTATTATTCCTGTTTTAACCTTAAAAGGGTGTGGTGCTCGACCAGGAGGAACCAGAATCATCGGTGGTCATGACGCACTCCCCAAGTCATGGCCCTGGATGGCGCAAATAAACCGGAAGGGCTATCACCACTGTGGAGGGGCCTTGGTCCACCCTCAATGGGTAGTGACCGCTGCCCGCTGCGTATATAAAGAGAAAAGACCATATTATCCCAAGTACGAAGTCACCCTCGGAGAGCATCAACGAAGTGTCAAGGAGGGCACAGAACAGCTGTTTAGAATCAAGCAAATTATCACGCATCCTCAATACAAACCAACGACTGTCGACAATGATATCGGTCAGTGAATAGTTTATGATTTGTTTTGTTCTCGTTCCCATTCTCATTTTCCTGCACTAAATTAAATTTATGGCGCGGAGAGAGTACGTTCTAGTGCGCATGCTCTGTATATCTTGAATAGACGTAGTTCATTACTGGGAGAAAACTGGGTGAACTTAGGTAGCCTTCCATTTGTTGGGTCAGTCTGCCCCGAGAGAACTGCTTCTGATCACTGTAAATGGAAAAGTCAGGCAGGCGCGCGCGAACACTTTTTCCCGCCAAAACTCACCAAATTCCCGCTCCCTGGCCGCGCGTAACGGGAGAACCGAGCGGCTCTAATTCATGAACTGGGTCCAATCTGGCCAGAACCATGCAGTAGTTCCTTTTAAAAGAACTGACTGGCCGGGCCGACCAGACCAGACAAATGGAAAGCGCCCCTAGATCACTGTATTTGTTTTATTTGAGGTCATCAACTGCATGAAAATTTTTGCTAGTGAATGTATTCAAATCAGGTTATTCTTGGCTCTCTTCAGCATTGCTTCAGCTGGACAGACCCGCCATGTTGGGTGAGGAGATAGGTTTGGTTTGCCTTCCACAGCAGAACTACTGGGTGCAGCCTGGATCCACGTGCTTTGCCACAGGTATGGGCGCAGTTTTCAATCATAGTTTTCCATCCATCATTTGAACTCATGTTGAGTCTGTATATACCCACTGAGACATCTTAGCGAGCAGGACCGTGATGTAATTAAGGAGCCTATCCAATTTAATACATTTCCAGTTTGCTCAAATTTAGACCTTTACGCTTGGTTTTCGATGAAGGACTGTTGCAAAAAATGAACTGAAACTATATCTACACTGTAACTAATTAATTTCTGATTTGGAACGTATCAGGTCTGCGTAAAACGTATCGGGTCTTTGTAAAATGTATCTTAGAGACGATTTCGCTTCACTGTCAAAAGATCGATGCAAATGCAATGACAATGACAATGCGATGATAGGAAAAGTTAGCGATTGGCTAAATCTGTTGTCGCAACAATTACGAAAGTACAGAAAACCAATCAGACGGTCGTGTGACAGACGTAAACCAATCAGAGATGAAACTCATTGCATTGTCATGTCGTTGTCATTGTCATTTGCATTGCATGATGGCGTGTACGTGAGAGGAAAAAGGCCGGCAGTACTCAACACGCGTCAAGACTCTCGCAAATTTTATTGGTCAAAAACTGCTTTGACAACGCAATGACAATGCAATGACAATGAGCTTTGGACAGTGAAGCGAAATCGTCTCTATGCCCCCAGCATGAAACGCAAAAAATGAAATAAACCCTTAGTCTCTATTAATATTATGCCCTACACCTAAGGGGTATTTTTCCTTAAAAAACCGACATGTTTCTTTTACGACCATAAACTGTTCAGTTTTGCATTCATTACATTTATTTGAGATTGCTGAACTTTGTGATTTATCCCCTTAGCAGGGAGTTAAAAGATATTATCAACTGTCAACTTTATAAATAAAGATAAAAGAACAAGTAAATGATAACTCCCTAGACTCTAATTACCCTCCCCCCTTCTAATAAGCCCCCAGTCCAGAAACACTTCAAAAACATAAGGAAATACACTAGTTTAGTTCTTTAGATCGAAGGCAATTTGCATCCAAAGTTCTGAGCTTAAATACCGCTCAATGCCCTTATCAGACTAGAGAACAGAAACTGTTTTTCCGCCGTGTCCTTCTAATAAGCCCCCAGTCCAGAGGCACTGAAAAAAACATTAAGTCCCCAGGCGGCTAAATAGAGGAAATACGGTAGTTTCTATACTATCCAATTCTTTGAATTCTTACAACAAAAAGTAATGGACAACATTCTTACCATCCCATAATATGCTTCTCAGGACGACCGGGTTAGCCTTATGTCAAGCTACTCGATAACGGGCCGTAGTATAGACTCCATCCGGGACCGCGAGATGGTTTTGACTGACACCATCCTCCACTGGCGCCTGTTGCCGCTCAGCCTTACCTTCAGGACGTGGATGAAGTTCACACGTCAAAGAAAACTGCTGCGGGAACTGTTGATCTACCTCCGTGAGAGGAAGAGAAAAGAGCTGGTGTCACAAACGCTGAAGAGATGGCGACGAGAGCTGTACATTAAGTGCGCAGCCAGAGAACATTGGGTGAGTGGCCAGTAGGGTTGTGACTGCATGGCTATTAGGAGAGAATTAGGGGGCATTCGTTTGGGATATTCTTATTCCGGAATAGGAATACTGGCCATTCTACTACCTGGAACAGAATACATAGAATGTATTCCTAGTATTCCGGAATAGGAATAACTCCTAAACGAACGCTTATTCCAATTATTCTGACTATTCTTATTCCGGAACAGTGCCAAACGAACGCACTCTTGGTTGAATGGTGAGTGAGTGACCGTACGCATTATACATGGCTAGTCTCTCCCCCCCCCCCTTCTCTTTTTCCCTATTTCTCTCACATATGAGCCTTTTATCAGGCTAACGGATTATATGGCTCTGGGGGTAGGGGTGGTGAGTGAGTGACCATATGCATTATACGTGGCTAGTCTCTCCCCCCCCCGTCTCTCTTTCCCCATTTCTCTCACAAATGAGCCGGTTTGCAGCCTAATATATGGCTCTCGAGGGTGTATGAGCAGTCACTGTACTTGTACACTGACCAGAGGTGGAGGGAAGGTGGATGTCTACAAAGTTGATGGCTCTGGGAAGGAACATGTGTCTCGCTAACGTACGGTTTATGATACAAATTTCAATCGCTCTAAATTTGAGAATGAAAAGAATGTAAATTAGCTGACCCAACTGGATCTAAAATGGTGTTTGGTAGTGATTGTGATCGTTCCTGTAGCTTGACAGGACGAGACTCAAGTGTTTGAGGGCGTGGTACAACCACGTGCAGCAGTGCCGAGTGAAGGAAGAAAGAAAGTTGATAGCTGACGAGCAGTGCAGGATGGCCTACCTTGAGAGGTACCTGAAGAGGTGGAGGGATCGGGTAAGTTGGGCTGCTGTACAAGGTTCTTAAACATAATTATGTACATTTATGTGTTATGTATATGTATGTATGTTGTATGTATGTATGTATGTATGTATGTATGTATGTATGTATGAATGTATGTATGTATGTATGAATGTATGTATGTATGTATGTATGTATGTGTGTATGTATGAATGTATGTATGTATGAATGTATGTATGTATGTATGAATGTATGTATGTATGTATGAATGTATGTATGTATGTATGTATGTATGTATGTATGTATGTATGTATGTATGTATGTATGAATGTGTGTATCAGTGGCGTAGCCAGCCTCCATTAGATGTGCAGGCCGGGACTGATATGTGTTGGACGATGTTTACGATCGCTGAAGACGCGAGTTTCTAGGGGGGTCCGGGGGCATGCCCTCCCCCCGAGCAACCCGGGCCAGGATGACATGGATAGCAGTTGATTACGACTCATCACGCTTGAATTCTGTATGGTACATGGTGTTCAGAAAAGAAGATCAGCTTAATTCTGTCATATTATCGTGTGCAGTGGATGGTATGTATGCGTGTACAATTAGTAGCTCGATCACAATAACATAATAGCTAATAATTTACTAATGTATTTCCTACCGTTGAGTGACTCTGATGTTTCCTTGACAGACTTTACATCTCCAATATAGTTCCACAATCTAAAACTGCTTGATGAAGGATATCTTGACTCCTTGAACTTCACCTGATACCGCACACTGGAATCCATCGTGAATATCTTGGTTAGATAAGAACTAAAATGTCAAACGAGATAACACAACTTGAGTACTTGTTTAATTTGTTAATAATAACCTGTATATATAGACTATTTTGTTCAATTCAGGGCCCCCGGCGCTACGCTCTGAGGAGCTGAGCCCCACGCAGAACAAAGCGGTTCATCAGCAACCCCATGAGCATACTCGCTGCGCATGCACAGTACAATAATCAGAAATTCTGATAATACACGACTTTACTAATGCAAATTTACTCTCGTTCCAGTCCACTGAGGGGGCAAAGTTTGAAGTGGCCGAGCGACATCATTTTGAACCTCAGTGAACTGGAACGAGAGCAAATTTGCATTAGTAAGGTCGAGTCTAGGTTCCCAGGTTGGCAGTGCGAAAAACGAAAAGGATACCCTGTTAACAGAGCCTTATTTACCCGCTCCTAGTCGACGAACGCGAAAGATAGACTCTGCCCAAGTCGCTATGTTGGCCAGAATTTTGATCGCGTGACCTACAATGCCATTGTTCACTTCTTGAACCAGTTTACATGTTTGCGCCACCAGAACCTGCAGCAAATAAATGTTGCTAAAACTTCCCAAGGTTTCATAAATGTAATTTTCCTTATGTCTTGACGTTAGTTAACATGCACTTTATAGTTTAGGACTAGCCAGGTCCCCTGTCGTCTCCGCTTTCCTCAACAGCACAAGACTAGGGCGAACTTCATGGTGTCAAAACATTCGAGTAGACGCCGGGAAGAAAACCTGTTGAAAAATTGCTTTGCACGAGATCGTGTGAGGATAACAAGTAAAAACAATTTGCCTACATGAATGTTTCGTTCATCTGATATTTAATATTCACTTAGCGCATCTTTTGTTACATGTCGCAGTATACTATTATACTATTAACTTATTAATCCGATTGCAAAATAACCAAAATAGTCACAGTTCTCAACACATTTCCCCATGTTCATACGGAGTTTAGAACATGTAGTAATAATTAACATTTAAATCAAAAATGTCAGTGTTCTCAGTTTCGATACTGGCTCGTATCTTCTCTGTTGCTGCTTCTGCTGTTTGACGTTTAGGACGAAAGTCTTGTGCTTCAGGACCAGGTTGTTCAAATGGTGGATAAGCTATACAATCACTTTTAAAAATAAGTCAAAGATTGTCCAGTTTCTTGTTGATTTATCTATCCCTGGTTATTCAGTGAGTGATGCAATGGGTAAAATGGTATCGCACAGCCTCGATTATAAACTAATTGCTGAAAATAGAAAGCATTTATCCGGTGGATAGCTTATCCACCATTTGAACAACCGGACCCAGGGTTCAACTCTGGTTGGATGTTTGGGCTGGGTGTAGAACGAAGTTCCAGAGGATAAATGGCTTGAATGGGTCTCTGCATCTCGCTGTTTGCTGTTTAAAGCTTGACTCCTCGTACTTTATCATCTCTACCGGTTACATGTAGAGAGAAGTAACTTTAGCTAATTTCCAGCAATGTCGGTTGCGATTCTCTGATAATCACAATCTCACCCACGGAAGGGATTTGACACTGTGTTGTAGAACGGCCCTTGTGAACTTCCCGCCGGAAAGTGAGATATTCGCGTGACCAGCGTCGCCACACAACTTCTTTTATGGCTCTCGTACGTTTCACTTCTCGTTTCAAAGGAGACTGAATCGGTGATTTAGTGCAGCGGCAGCTCCGTATCAATACCCGGGCGGCTATGCAGAAACGAGTTGGGCGTTAGCACGGGTTGTTGCACATCGTCTTCCAAGTAGGATAAGGGTCGGTCATTCATTATCATCTCTACGTCGATCACAACTTCTTTCAACAGTTGCTCGCCAATAGTCGATTTGGTAGTCAGCTTCTGCACAGTTGTGGTCTCCATCACCTCTCTGATAGGTTTGGACTCGATGTTTACTTCTGGAGATGGCTGGGCAACTAGGTTTTCCGGTCACATGTTTGGGTCGGGTAGCCAAGGTGGGCCACATAGCCACAGATCGGTCATTGTACCTACACGGCTTCCGAGGTCGGCCGGGTTGTCGTCGGTAGGCACATGTCGCCATGCTATGTCTTCGTGGACTCGGATCTTGGACACACGGTTGGCCACGAACTGCTTGTAAGTATCGGTGCCTTTAATCCACCACAAGGCGACAGTGGAGTCGGACCAGGCTGTCAACTTGATTTCTGGCAGGTGGTCCTTCAGGGCTCTGTAAGTATTAACTGGAAGGTTAGTACTCGTATGAGCTGCCACCAACTCGAGGCGGGGATAGAATGTCCCCGCTTTGATAGCCTCGACTTGGCTGCAACCAGGCTTTGACATACACGGCAGCACCTAGCATCTCCAAACGCGTGCAACTCTGCCGCAAGGATCTCTTCTCTGTATGCGGGCAGAGCGCGAGGTATGGTTACAGTGTTGGGTAGGGTTGCCTCCCACGAATGGTACTTGTGTTGGAGGTCTGGAGATAGCTTCGGGTCCCATGCTTGTTTGACGTCACAAGCCGTTCGGTAGATGTCCTTGCCTGCTAGTGTAATGGGCCCCGCAAGGCCTAATGGGTCGTATACCTTGGCAAGACGTGCTAATACAGTTCGTTTTGTCACCTTCTCAACTGGGGTACCAAGTTGTACGCTCAGGGTATCGTTGTCCTTGTCCCATGGGAGTCCTAACATCTTGGAGTCTCCAACCTGCACTCCTAGCTGAGCCTTGGCGGACGTCATCTCGTTGTCGGTTGGTTCTGTCACAGTTGTTTTGTCCTCAAGTTCTGGACAGTTAGATGCCCATTTGTGTGGGTGGAATTGAGCGTCGTTGAGGATCTCTGTTATGGCCTCTTCCTTGTCCAGTGCCTCTACCACGGTGGTTGCTCCGCTAAGTATGTCATCGACATATAAGCTGTTAAGTAACTCTCTAGCTTGGATTGGGTTGTTCTCGCTCCAAATGTCTAAGTGTGCTCTTAGCACTCCATTCAACAAGAACGGTGAGCATGTGAGCCCAAATAGAACGCGTGTGAAGCGGTAGGTCTTCCGCTCACCGTCTTCCTCCCAGTGGAACCTTAGGGCGTCTCTTTCGGCTTCTCGCACTCGGATCTGCAAAAAAGCTTTCTGAATCTTTCTGAATGTCACCCATTAGGGCAATGGGAAATACCCTTTCGCAACTGAGCACTTCCCACAGTTCGTTTTGAAGCGGTGCATGGGCCTGGATTCAAACACTCATTCAGCGATGGAGATTATGGAGTGGCAGGCGCGCTCCCGTCGTAAACCACACGCAACTTGGTAGTCTCTGCTGCTTGTCGCACAACTGGACTATGAGGGAGGTAGAACTCTCGGTTGGTCGTCTCCTGTGGGGTCAATTCGATTATTTCCTTCTCCTTAAGATAACATATGCTCGTTGATTACAGTACTGCGGCGTACGCATCTGTCAGGTTGGACTTCTGTAAGCGTCGTTGTCGTCCACCAAGCCTTCGCAAGCTATTGGAGTAGTTGGTGGCCAGAGGTGGGTGGTTGAATGCCGCGCCAAGGTAAATCTGTTTCACACCACCCCCCCCGGGCTTCTCTGTAGTTGTTCCTTGAACTCTCGGTACACATCCTCTTGGTCATTCTCTGGTCGGTCGGATAGTCCGAGAACGTCCAGACGGCACAGCTCATCGTAGTCTCCTTGGGAGGCTTGGGCAAACATCAGGTTAGGTGGTGCAATTTCTACACCTGGGCTCATCAAGAACCAGCCCAACTAGCTTCACCTCCTGGCCTAGAATTGGCTGCGCATGTGTTTTTATGCGCGCCTATTCTCCTGATCCCAGCACCAGGTGTTTGGTTAGTCAGCAGGGCCGTGCAACTTTACATCTTTCAAGTAACTATATTTCCTCACTACTTCGTCGTAATACGGATTGGCAATTGTCAATAGTTCGGCGTTTGTCGACCTCAGTTAGATGAACTGGCATTTCATAGTCACTGACCATGAAGTTAAGGGTAGCCTTAAATGTCTGCAATTTAACCTGTTTTGCAGTTAACATCATCTCTATCGTTTTGACTTCTGCCGTTTTAAACGGTTTGGCCTTCAAGGCTTCATCATCTGTAGAAGTGTGCGTGACGCGTAACTGCTCCCCGCGCGACTATCAATTAACGCGCGACACTGTATGCCATTGACCTTGACAACTATAATGGGCAAGATTCCTTCGGACTTGATTGCACTCATTAGTTTCCCTTTGTTGTCACTAGATTCATTACCATTATCACAAATCGACGTGTGGTGTTTCCGGTCACATTTCCTACATCTGGTGTTGCTGGGACAACGGTTAACACGGTGGTGATCTGCTAATCTCTTTTCGATCAACACCTGTCGCCTTCCATTTGCGGTTCTCACAGCCTAGCCGTGCATTCGGTTTCCTTGTGATCTTGGCTGTCACAATATACGCAACCCAGATGTCTAGTTGACAGACGTGTCGCAAATGCTTTCCTACGTGCTTGGGTCTCGTATTTCATCTCAGTGACTGGATTTTTTCGCATCCAAATATCAATAGCCTGCGATGCAAACAAACTAAACCCCTGGTTAAGCGGTCCGTCTGCGAAACAGCGCACAAAAACTTCTTCAGACTCCAGCTGCGTGGATCGGTTACATGTTATAAAATCTGATTGGTTCAAGCTACCTTTCATTCTAACACGCCACGCAATTGGCTAAAATTCTAAAGGCAATCAAAGATTTTATCAAAGGAAGCAATGTTTTTGTGAATTTGCCAACGGGCTACGGTATTTTAAAAAATCTGTTGATCTTTCAATGCATGCCGATTGCTTCTGATGCAGAGACCACGCGGTTCATTGTAGTGATTTCCCCTCTTCGTTCGTTAACGGAAGGGCCGGAAGTCCTTGCCATCTACCAAGTCAGTGGTAAAACGTTTTTATTTCGCCTTGAAACATAATCTCCATAAGTGATCCGAGTCGGAATAAATCAACATTCACTTTCTTTCCGATGCTTTCTTGTTCTATACTCACAATGATACTTCTCGCAATTGGCGAAAGTGGCCACTTTATACTGATAGGTCTCTGAACCAGCTTCAGAGCTTTTGCTCGTGTCCAAAACACGAGTGGGCGTTTTGACCTCTTGGCCAGATTACGCAAATTGTTTATGATATCCAACCACTTTGAAGAGCAGTTTTGTGGTGCTGGGAAGCGTATATAACAAAGACCAGAATCGTAAAAAAAAGGATCTGTGGCCTGTGCCGTGATAAGATAGTGTAGTTGTGGAGAAACGGTGCAAAACGTTCGAGGTAAGGCATCATGGATCAGGATGCATTTTGATTTACAATTGTCATTTCGCACTCTAGAAGTTTCTCGCGTTCTCGTTTGGGGCTCATAAGTAATCTAAACTGGAATGGGCTTATAAATGTAATGTTGCATACATGTCTTATTATCTATTGTAGGATGACCTGTAGACTAGTTTCTAAAAATATAGGTGTTCTATTTCGGCGAGTAACCCAAATGATGAATAAATCAACTGAAAGTTGATGTATTATGTGCGCTGCCGGAATGAGGGTGGAACTGGAAGGTTTGGGCTGACGTTACGAGCGCTAGCATTTCATCAGATCAAAAGAAGGAAAGAAATTGGGACTTATATATAGAGTTTGCATAATATATGCATATATGGAGATTACGGAGTTACGCTCAAGGTACTTGTTCTGGTGACTGCTACAACACCGAAACCGTCCCTGGCGAAGTTGGTTATCGGGAGATACCTGCAGCCGAAAACATCTGCGTCTCTATAGAAATGAGAATCCAGGTTAAAGTACCTGAAATTCCTTGAAAATTCACTTTATAATAACAGAATGTGCAAGAGACTCTGTTGTCGGTCAGGTTGTCGGTGATTGATATGTAAAAACTCCTAGTTTTGATAAGTATGAGTATATACATGACTGTATGACCACGTGCCGTATTGATTAAAACATCGCGTGATCACATCAGAAGCTGACTTCACTTTTGATTTCGATTCGGCAATAGCGCTTTCCTCAAGAACTAAATTATCGCCAATCGAATCATCTCGAATAGTACAAAGTCTACAAACCGTACTCATATACAAAACTGCTAAAGATGGTAATCCACAGACCAATTTGTGAATAAAAATGACTGAAATGGAAGTCGCACTCGTGCGACTGGTTCAACCAGCTACACCTTCGACTGAAATCATCGAGGATGTTCAAAATACAATGACAGAAGCCTTTGATGGTATAGCAAGAAACAGTCCAAATGCACACGGTTAAATTAAGTCCCAACAACCAGAAACAAAGTTATCAAAATATTCATCGACACCATAATTTCTCTTTTCGCAAATAAAATATCATGACTCTAGTGAGCTCCGGTTTTGCATGACGAGGATTGTTTCTCTATATATAAATTTTAAAACTTCGCAGAAGGGTTTCATTTCTTTCGTACAATCTTAATAGAACTGTGCTTACGACAGTACACATGTATAATCTTACCTTTTCTTCACATTTTACTGATTTGTTGCTAAAATTCCACACAGATTTCTACCCTCCAAAGCCAGAGGACTCCAATACATGATCATCCTCCTGGCCTTCCAGGCTCGTCAGCTGGGACGGTCAAGAGAAGGGAAGGTCAAAGGTCAGTATGTGTCACGTGCACGTACCTCATGCCCCAAAATAATAGGCGACTATAAGGCCAAGTAAAAAAATATATCAGTTTCCCGTCCGCGCCTGCCTCCTTGTTGCTTGCCGCCTCCTATTTTTGTTATTTACTATTTCTTTTTACACCAACAATTCTTAACAATATCTGAAACTGTACTATAAAATAAAGTCGATGATAGTTATCCGTGACCCGTGGCCGCGTAGATGTATGAAATCCGACGCAACATTGAAACAAGGCTTTTTGCAACATGAAACCTGTCTGGAGCCCTGTCTAGATGTCACGAGTTTATTCATTGCTGTCATTACTGTGTTCCTTGCACGTACGTTGGTTCACTAAATTCGTGTTGCAAATATATATTTCTTTAATTTGTTTATTTATTGTTCTATTCAATGTAATAACCTAACTTTACAATCATGAAAACACTGCGCTATATTACACTGCATTACGTTACAACAGTTTTACAACATGGTGAATACAATAGAACAATAAACGTTAACCTTTACTCATTTAACAAGGACAGAAGAGGTTTCCATTTTGTGTAGAATTGTTCTATTCACTAAGACTTTGTCTCTTATAATGTTTTTGAAAATAACTATGCTAGGGCTTTCCCCCCCTATTTTCCGTTGAAATATATGAAAATGTACCTAGAACTAGTTAAAACCTCAACTTTTGAGCAGTATCTCGACTCCGCTCACAAGTAGCGACCCATACACCCAGCTCTTGAGGGAGTTCCCTTCACTGACGACACCATGTACAAGCGACACGCCTATGCGCCACGGTGTAACACACCGCATCATTACGAACGGGCGCCCAGTGTCTGCTAGATCACGCCGTCTTTCTCCTGAAAAGCTTGCAAGTGCGAAAGCTGAATTTTCCAAGCTCATCGACATGGGAATCATCAGACCTTCTTCTAGTATGTGGGAATCCCCTTTGCACATGGTTCAGAAGGAGAATGGTGAATGGCGACCTTGTGGTGATTATCGACAACTCAACGACCAGACTCCTGACCGTTATTCGATCCCACATGTCCAGGACTTTGCTGCCAACTTGGCGGGCAAAACTATCTTCTCCAAGAT
>JANVCH010007678.1:0-12115 GCA_025505405.1 Epizoanthus rinbou
TACTACTACTACTACTACTACTACTACTACTACTACTACTACTACTACTATTACTACTATTACTACTACTACTACTAATAATAATAATAGTAATAATAATAATAATAATAATAATTCAATAATTTACAAAGCGCTATTGCTGAGAATAGGTAAGGTAACTTTATTTTAACAGGGTAGGTAGCCCATTCAGCAACTAGGCTGGTATCCATTGGGGCCCTAGTATATTATTTTACAAAACTAAACAATATTATATAAAAACCGTTAAAAATGCATTACTACATTTACTCTACTAAAATAAATTGTTTACAGAACGCTATTTTAAAACTTGCAAAAGTCTGACGGTAGAATTTAAAAATAACTAGACGTATAAAAAAGATTAAAAACTTGCTGCTTCGGTTTAAAAAAACACGTACATTATACATTTGCACTTCACATATTTCAGCAGGTATAGTAACTGGTAAGCCGTTCCATATAATACTATCAGTCAACCTAAATTTACTTCATTCAAGAAACTGATATCGCATGACATGTGGCCTTCATTTGTGACAGCACTCATCTCAAATAACACCGCAAACTGAATTGTTGAAATATTCGAGTTGATCAAGTGTCTATTATTTTCAACAATATATCTGATAGTAATATCAAAGTGCAGAGAACCTCTCTTGGTGGTAAGTATCGATAGCTAACTATATTGCTTAGACCTGTTAACCTTTGTCAGACCTTGTCAGAGCTTCATGATCATGCTATGCAGGACCTGAATGCAAGCAGCCCACACTTTCACTTTCGGAAGACTGGATATCCCGCGTTTGGTCTCGTAAATGAACCGTTGACTTCTGACCACTCCTAGCTATTTCCCGCATGCATACATGTATGTACGAGCCACAGCAACTGTAGTACCAGGTACAAGTTACAAGTCACGGTGCTTTTACCTTTCCCTTAAATAGAGAGCCAGCTAACCCCTTTCTATAGCTATAGTCGGTTGTATTTGTCAAGCAAGCCAGTACAACATTGCCGCACATTGTTGTGAAACTGCATGCTTAATACAGCATCGAACAGCACCCTGAACGAAACTTGTATTTACCTGGGTTAAATTCGACAACATTTGTAAATACTAAATATGTAGCCGCAGATCAGCGGATATTTCTTTTAATCACTTGAACTGAAGTTCAGATAACGCCCGGGATCCATACTAAAAATTATAGAGCAAGAATAACAGAAATGTATTCCTAAATAAACAGAGACGGAAATTTGTATCCCAATCTCTACCCAGAATTGCAGTGAGTACCCCTCCCTCCAGGGAAGGGGTTGTCGATTACCGGTTGGCATATAGACTAGTCTAGACTAGACTAATTAATTTTATCAGTTTTAAGTTAGAGGGTTGTATGAGTCGGTGAAACTCGCATATCTTGGCTTTGGGTTTATGTTGTGCCGCTCCGCAAGTCAAGATAAAGAAAACTGAAATACAGTATTGTAACTGCAAGCGGGAAAAGGCAATTTTTAAAATATGCAATGTTTCAAGTAACAAGTCTATAAACGTGCAATATTTTTGTGTTTTAAAAATTATTAGGAAGAACACGTGCTAACACGAAGGTCAGTAGCCGGTCAGTACGTGACCTGTTTGGTCTAAACATTTTATTTTTAGTAAGATAATTCAATACTGTTATTCTCATTGTCATTTTATGATGTATATACCTACCATGTACCATGTACCACCGCCATAGGAAACACAGGGGTCACTTCCGGTGCTTTCGAGCAGCCGGTGGGGGTGGGGGTGGTGTTCTCCGATGGTTAAAGATTTAGGCCGTTTTCAGTTGATAGTTGATCTTCATTGCATTATATTGAAGGATTTTGACGGTAAAAATGAAAAACGTTTACGGTTGATGGTAACATTTTAGGCCGATTGACTCCGAGCAGAGGGTACCGAGCGCAGCCGCTAGGCACGGAAGGGTGACAAGAGGTAGAGGCCAGACGGATCAGTTCTAGAGAGGGCGCTTATTCGAGGGGGATTCATCAAATAAATGCTGTAGTGATTCGCGTGTTCTGTGTCACCATCAAGCTTTTACAAACATGGCGGCGGGCTAGGTAACGCCATTTACTCATGTTATCACTAATTAACCAGTCCAGGCGAACCGTAATTGGTTTCTTCTAGGGTGTTTAAAGCCGCTGCATCAGACGTATTACAGTGGGGCACAGGGCAGAGTGGGTGGACCAGCCTAAATACCTCACATTATCGTCCGTAAACGTGGAAAACCGGCCTCGCCATCCCTCAATTACTGGTGCTTCTGGTTCAGACGACGCCTTACAAGCTCACACTTTAGACACGACAGGCCCACATACGGATCATGAAGTTTACAATTCTTCTTGTTTTGGTGCAAATTGTTTTCATCGTGTTATTTGCTGTTTTGGCTGATTATGGCGACCACGCAATGCCTCAGAGGACTGGTGCTGGAAATAGATCCAAACTTAAATCGGCTCCTGCGCAAAACGACATAGCCCTTTACTACCCCAGTAAGTATAACTATTATATTCCCAATGTCATTCGACGTCTGGCAGTAAACTCTATCTTATAATAATGTTGGGAAAGCATAATGTCTATAAGTACCAAGAACTGTGTTCTCATGGAATTTAATTATGCGAATGGGAAGGGGAAATGTAAATCCACTTATACGCTGCATATTTTATACCCACATACCCACATCCGTCGATTCCCGCCAAAAACATCATATTTTTTGTGTCAAATGTTGGATGAATACAAATCCAATTTATTTGGATGGGATCTGCCATTAAATCGCGGAAATTAAAATCCGAAACTGAACAAAACTATATGCAAATTCTGGCGACTCTTTGAAATTTTGCTACGTATATCTCCATACCCGCCGGATCTAAGTATTATATTCAGTATTTAAATCTAGCAGTAATATACAAGGAATGAGCGATACTGAAGTAGAGGATCTTACATGGCGTGTTGCAAAATTCGCCACGAGAAGATGAAAGCGGTATCTTCAAACAGCCATGTAAGTTTCTTTTTATCATATAAACTAATCCATAAGAAAAGAAGCGAACGTCTGAACCAGCGAACAAAATTCAGCTGACTTTGTTCAAAGAAACATATAATAACCAACGATATTTTATATGTACAAAGATATGATAAATTACGTACAATAACAGATAATTAAAAACACTTAGATTAATTTAATGTTGTTATAGCAACTGCCCTCTTAACTTCTCTAAAACTTGCTTCTATATATAGGCCCTTTGCAGAACTTTTGAAACCATCTACTGATATGTTACTATCAGCAAAATTCTTACTGATATTTAACTTCGACTTGATCTTGCCTCCCTGCTTTCGTATAAGTTTGTTTGTTTCCTTGTTCTTTGATTCTCTGTATTATTTAACCAATGAACTGAGGATTTTGTGGTCACTACCAACACTTGTAGTAGCTGCTGAAACTTCTGGTTTGCTGGCAGGAAACTTTCAAATCTCCTGCTTCTAAGAATGTCAGCCATGAGAGCTGCAGTGTCTTCTGTGGTGTATCTTTGCAGCAAAACATCCAGTTGACTGACGATCTCGTTTCGTATCTCCCATTTCCTCGAGTCCTGTAAGTCCTCATATGCACGATTGGGCAGTTCAGGAACTTGGACTTCTCTTTCTCGCATCTGTGACCGTGGGCCGAGCTGATCAGACAAGATATCAGTGTTTTCTTCGCCTCCCATGGCCATCGCCATGTGCTCTGCCACTTGTACGTCAGGTTCGGGGAGATCATCACTTGAGCAGGCAGAAGGAGCATGAACTTGTGGCTGAAAATAAAAATTATGACAGCAAATTATAAAATGAAGCACTATAGTGTCTCAACCAAAAATTTTGGTCAGGTATAAAACCACTACAAACAATACTATGTGAAAAGACGCGCATAACATTACAAATATTCTCACCTGGTCTCTGTTGCATTTTATTTCCAATCCAATTCTCTGGCGACAGTACATACATATTTTTCGCTTTCTTTCCTTATGACCACTAGTTGACTTGTGGCCAACACAACAATAGTCTTGTTCTTGCTCGTTGGCAGTAAAGAACTGCTTTGGACCAAGTTTGGCGGGGTAGCCCCGCTGCTCGTGTTGTGGACCGTAACACGACACACGAAACACTATTTAGGTAGCTCAGACCACTCTAATGTTTCCAGAAACGTAGATAACTGTATCAGTAATATAATTTCTCAGAAATAACGCTGTTTTAGATTATAAAGATTATCTAGATTCTAAATTCTATAACCCGACCAACCAAGCTGGCATCTCCAGGATCATGTTACGGACATCGTGTTTTCGTCATCACTCTATATACGATTTCTATCATATTTGGCTGTGAGCAAGCTTTAGGGATCTAGTATATAATAAGCAAAAAAAAGGCAACAAAATCTATTTGTTCCGGAATCTTTTGCGAATTTTTGGGTTTCAACCAATCACAACACACAATCTAATTGGATAATTGAATACAATTTTTACACCTCTTTATTTGTTTACGGTGTTCGCAGCTTTCCTTCTTACGCGGACCATTACTTAGTACCTTATCTCCCTTATTGTATTTTAGCATTTTTTCTACCAAATCACTTTTCATTATGATCTACTGTAAATAATTTTTGAAATGTTTGCCCTAATGTGTTTTATCCATTGTAATTTAGTGTTTTTACTACAATAATGGAATTTCAGGTTAAAAATTCACTAGACACTGAACAAGGACAGAAAAACGTTAAAATGATAGTATCGGTAATGTTTGTACGAATACTTTAATATTTTATTAACAAAAATTCAATATTAATACCAACAGTAAATGTCTACTATGTGTCGTGTATGTATAGGTTTTCCTTCCACGGGAACTACTTAGTAATTATCGTAGTTTTAAATAATATATCAATTGTTTGATATATTTATTGTTAATTGTACTATTTTTCTACTTTAGATAACAAATGCCTATTTACAATACAATATGCAATTATAGTAGTAACCATATTCGAAGGTAAAAAAAGCTTTTCAAGTATGATTACCAAAGTTTGGTATAGTAGACTAAAACGAACAAAAAGAAAGAAAATATTTTAAGGGGGATGAAGTGAAATCACTCTTTTGGCCAACTTTCATGCGTTTTTATCTCTTGTTTGATGGGGCGCAAGACTTTCTTCACTTTCCCTTACTCGAATACAGAGACTTCTGCACTGCGCACATGACCGTCCTTGTTGTTCTTCACAGAAGTGACTCGACCAAGGGGCCAGTTGTTGCGAATTTCGTTGTCCTCCCGCATGAGCACAATGTCATCGTTGGTTAGGTCTCGTAGGAACTCTTGCCATTTCTTTCTCGGTTGGAGGGACTGTAGATATTCCCGCTTCCATTGTAGCCAGAACTGGTCTGCTAGATACTGTACACGTCTCCAGCGGCGGCGAGAGCGTACAGGTCGGTTGGTACAAATGTTCCTGGAGTTGGGCCGAGAGGTCGGGTCTTCATAGTGTAAGCGGCTGTGGTTCATCCACATTGGATGGTATTGCCGCAATGGGGCGAGCGTTCACGATAGCTACTACTTCTGACATGAGTGTGACCAGACTAGCTCCGAGCTCTGTGAACATAGCATTAAGCACTTGACATATAGTACGTATTTGGCGTTCCCACACTCCTCCGAAATGAGAAGGATGTGGGGGGTTGAACTCCCAATCGCAACCTTTCTTTTTCAGGTAACGCTCGATCTTCTCCTGGTCCTTCTCCTGCGGCGCGTTGTCTAACTCCGACTTTCCTCCAACAAAGTTCGTACCCCTGCCACACCTCAACAGGGATGCGGGTCCCTGACATTAGTAAATGGCAGTGCGGGTTGGGTCCAGTCGGGCGGTAGGTCGGCCATGGTCTGTTGTAACGCAGCTCCACGCAGCTTTCTACAAGTCACACAGTTATGTAGGATACTGGCAATTAGGTGATGGCTGCCTACCAGCCAGTATCCGGCTCGGCGGATGGCGCCATATGTGATCTGCCTTCCTTGGTGGTAGACTTGCTTGTGATAGTGGAGGGCCACAAGCTGGGACAAGTGGTGGTTCTTGGGTAGAATCACAGGGTGCTTATCTCCATACTCCATCTCTGCTCGTCGTAGTCGACCACCTACTCGTAGAATACCGTCTTCGTCTATGAAGGGGTCGAGGCGATAGAGATCTGATTTCTTTAGTGTGTGCTTCTTTTCAATCAATTTCTCCTTTGTGTTGTGTTGCTGCGCACCGTTGATTGACTTTTGCAGTGAGAATTCCTTAGCGAACGCATCTTCTTGAGCAGTGCGGATGATGATTGTCATAGCTTGTTGTAACACCTTAATCGTAGGGGGCGGTGTGCAGCTGGTTTCCCGGGGTTGTGGTTGCTGATCGACACCATAGTTTAGCAGCTTGCGTATTATGATTTCATGATCAATTGTATCGAAGGCCTTCTTTAGGTTGATAAAAATAACTCCATTTAACTGGCCATTATCAATGTTAACTGACCAATTATTTGTAGCTTCCAATAAGGCTGTAACGGTACTATGGAGTGAGCGAAATCCCGACTGGCAGTTCGTTAATAACTTATTATCATTTAAACAATTGTAGAGCTGATGGTATCTAATTCTTTCAAATATTTTCGAAACAATAGGTATTACTGATATCGGGCGATAGTTATTGAAGTCAGGTTTTGTACCCTTTTTAAAGATGGGCGTCACCCGAGCCAATTTCCATTCACTCGGAAATTAGCATTGGGCGATTGATTGCCCGAATATACCAGTAAGCGAGGGGCCAACAATATTAGCAGTCAATTTTAAAAGTTTACAGGTAAGCCAGTGGTTTTTCTCTCGTTTAACTTGCTTAACAATTTGCAAACAGTGTTTATACTTGGGGTTGAAGAGAGAAGCTTTTATCGGTAGACTTAAGATAAGACTCTGGTTCGATATCTGTTGGTGGAATTTCTCGTGCCAAGTTCTGGCCTATATTGGTAAAATGATTATTAAAGCTTCTACCAAGTCGTTAGGAGAACAAATAGTTTGATTTCCAACTCGAATCTCTGAGATGTTAAGTGATTTGCAGCTCTTGCAAGACCTGAGTTCATTAATAAGTTTCCAAGTCTGTCGAGGATTTGTTTTAGTTCTTTTTAAATTGTCCGAAAAATATTGTTGTTTAGCTAACTTGATTGCATTATTAGTTCTATTTTGGTCCATGTTTGTATTGCTGCCATGCACTTGGTTGATTCGTTAGGACTGCTTTTTTTAAGCAATCTCTGTTGCGCATTTTGGACAGCAGTTCATCTGTGATCCATGGGGAGTGCTTATTGCCAATTCGTTTCCTTTTGAGCGGCGCGTGTTTATCAATGTTTGCCATTAATAACTTTCTCCACACATTCCACATGTGATTTTTGTCTAAAAATGCACAGATCTCGTTCCACAGCTTTTGCGCAAGTTCATGCAAATATTCCTTTTTGTGTTTCAGGAATTGCCATGTTTCATTAGTGCGGGCGCCAGTGCGTTCGTAATGAGCTTTACGCGTCATGTAGACCAGAGAGTGATCACTGATACCGACGTGGAAAACTCCTGAGTTTATTACTGAATCCTTAAAGTATTTATATAAATAATGTTGAAAAGAACTCAATGTTTATCCTTTAGTGACCGATATATTTACACTAACAACTTTTACACGACAACTATACCTTGGTAGATAAGCCCCCAACTCACCATGAAAACAAAACAAAAATCTTAAAGCTGCCATACATCAGCTATGGCAGTCAAGCTGTTCAATTTTGATAAACACTGTTTGACATAAATCAAGATCTTACTGCCCATTTTGGGCGAAAGTCTTTGGGTACAGATCTACTGGATTGTTTCGTTGCATGCTATAACACAGGCGTCATGTGTCGATTATGGCTACTGTCGAGTTCTGCCTTGATGTTCGACAGCCTTGTGCGCTCCCATGATAGCCTCGGGGTCCTTCTCTGCCGTGGGCCCTTTCCACAATATGGTGCTTATTGGTCAATCTCCTCAAATAACAAATGTTAATGGGTTGGGCGACGTTAATATTCTGTGTGCCCTCTCTTTGTCATTTTCAGACAGGTTGGATTTCTCCAAGGCATTGAGGCGGTTGGCAAGTTTCTAAAAGAATGAATTATAACAAAGCCAATTGCCGATATGCCGACTGTAAAAATGTGTGTTGTGTGTAAAATATATGCTATTTGTAAAAATATATGTTGATTGTAAAAATATATGGCGTTTGTTCAAAGATATGCTGTTTGTAAAAATATATGCCATTTGTTCAAATATATGCTGTTTGCATGCACAAATATATGGTATGATGTATTGCGCGCCGCGTGATAAAACGGAGAGTTGCTTGGGTCTTAACGAAACATTCCAGTAATGGCGGCAGTATCAGAATGGTTTTATAATATGTTGTGTTTTGCATCGCCATCAGCATGTCTCGACGCCAATCTGATCTGAACCTTTTTCTCAACGGAGTACCGGTACTGCTTGGGGAAAAAATTCCTTATCCTCTGAACAAACTTGTAATATTGGTAAAGCAGAACAAACAGTAGCTCGACTTGAAGAAACAACTCGCACCTTGCAAGTTCTTGCCTCAAGATTTCTAGAGACGTCAGACGACGAGAATGATCGGCATTTTGGGGAAGACATGCAAACACTTTTGGTTAATTCCTGCACACTGTTAGATTTTTTTCAAGAACTAGGGAACTCGAGACGGAATGGGAATCGAACTGGTGGCTGTGTTGTTCCTGATCTATTGGTCAACGATTCCACAAGATGTGGACACATTATCTCTCAGACACTGAAGATTACTTCCATTTTGTCGCATGGGCCTTTCCAATACCCGGTCTGCCACCTCATCGACGTTGATATTCTGATTTTCTGAATTTATATCCCTTTCTTGATCTTTCTTCCTCCATTTTTATTCACTGCACTGTCTGTGCAAAGTGCTCCGCGCAATGCATCATACCATATATGTGTGCAAACAGCATATATTTGAACAAACGGCATATAATTTTACAAATAGCACATATTTTTACAATCCGCATATGTTTTTACATACAGCATATAATTTTACACATAGCACATATTTTTACAGTCGGCATATATTTGAACAAACACCATGTATATATTCAAAGGATCATCATATATTCGAAGGAACAGCATAAATATGCACGAAGACCAAATATATTTTTTGCGGATTAGGACATTGGAATTTTGTCCGCAACATCGCCCCATAGAGTAACACTGGCTGAAACTCTTCTAAACTTTTTTCATAATTATTTCCGAGATTCCAATGCTCGAACACTTTCACCCATTGAGTAGTATTTTTCCGAGTATTTTCATTTTCTGAAGCAGTTAAATTCCTCTTCGGGTTGCAACTGCAACTGAAAGCCAGGACGCCATTTTGAACTCGACTCAGGCAAGTATATCGCCATCAGCATTGACATAGCAACAGTTTAATTTTATATGTAAAATTACAAATTAACGGTGAAATTACCAGGTGAAATTAGGAAGTAATTTCTCACTCATGGTATTATTGGTTGAATCTCAACAAATTATCTGATACCACTGGCCAATGCATAGTATTCTATTTGCTGCTGTTGTTAATTGTTGTCAATAAACCTAGATAAGACATACTGACCTTCTAATCACATGTGAAAGTAAGGCCAAATATACTATAAACTGCTCATTTGTGTCAGGCTGGTTACATCCAACACATGTACTCTAGATTCTGTTTAATCATAATGTGTATATTCTCGCTGTTTTTCTTGTATCATTTCACAAAAACTAGGCTGCATTAATTTTGGTTGCTTGCTGTAAAACAACCCTTATAGCTAAAACCTAAAGTAGAAGTTTCCTTTATAATAAAACCCCAACCTAAACTAGATTTCCTAAATACAGCAATACAATTATATGCTACATCATTTCAAATCATTAGTAGTACCCTGAAAACAGAGTCTTTTCTGACGTAGAAATGAGTTGGGGTTGATCAGAAGCACGTCTAAAGTCAGATGATATATCTGTCATCGATTGGTATGATATATAAATCTGGGAATCACTAAAGAAGCATTTTAATCCATCAAATAGTTGCTATATGCTGCATTAAATCTTTGACTTTGAGCTCACGGCAAACTGGTGCTCGACAGTAACTGAATGATGAAACCGAAGTCATCAATTGGCAATACTCTATTTCGGTACTTCATAAAAATATATATGATATACTTTAGGGCAGAAAACAGAATAAAGACTAGAGTACTAAGTAGGTATACTTACCAAAACATGGCATTCCTTTGGATTTTCACTTTATCAAACCGCGAAGTATACCAACGATCAATTCACAACGATCATAATGGTCCTCAGTGATCGTAACTTTCACTCTGAATCTAGTCGTCAATTGTACACGGTTTTCATTCGATTCTGAGGTCCATCATCTTATTAGTTGTGGTTCTATGCAATTCTTCCTAAGAACTAAAAGATTACTTGTATAAACCAGATTTCTAACCGAAAAATTGACCGAATATTCACAACACAACACAACCACCTCGTGGTCAATTCAAAAGGCGCCAAGAGTGACGTCACGTCACATGATAATCTATGCAACATGCAGTCCCGAATAGGGGGGGAGGGGTAATATTTGGTTTGTAATTCCGATAAATGTTATAATTTTCAAAACGATGTACTACTCGTAAAGCTAAACACTTTAAAATTATATTTTTCATTACTGTAGCAGCAAGCAAGCAGTAAAGCAGGAAAGTGAAATTATTAATCGCTCTGACTCACGCCGTGGTGCATGGCAGTGATCTAACTTTGTGCGCAGTCATTTATCGTTGCTCCTAAAGTCGAAGAGACTAACCAATTATAAAACTTCGATTGTATTGCGTAAATTGTTTTATAAGATCCAACGGAAAAAAATGATACTGATTTCCGCACCGTAGATTCGACGGAAACGTGTTCGATGCATTTCCGTAACGTAAACTCGACAGAAACACGACAAAAGACGGAGAAATCCACTTTCTGCGTTTTCGACGTTTCCGTCATGTTTCTGAGAAACGGAAATACGCCATTTCGTGCTGTGCTAGAGCTGGGCGATCTGTACCACGTGCTAACCAGGAATGATTTGGATCGCGGATTGGTAATTTCAATGATAAGATATTCTAGCTCTTCACTACTTAGGTTATCGCATATTTGATAGTTTAAATTATTGCGTATATAAATATGTGTTGGGCCAAGAAAAAGATACCTGAGTTTCCTATTTCTTTCTAAAAAAATATGTAGGGTAGGTCGGGTTTTTATTTTTTTTTACTTTTTTTTTATTAACACAACAAAGTTTTACATTAACACAACAAAGCACAGGAACTGCTTGTATGATGATGCATAAAGTCACTGCTTTCCATATGGGCGTTGGCATACTGGTTTTATGCCCTGCTGCTTGCACACTCTGCAAATTGGAAGCACAGTCTTGTATTTATTCTTTAGTTCTTCATCTGCAACTGCCTCCTCTGCTGCACAATAAGCACATGTGTCATTGCGGCCTAACTCTGAACCATAGCATTGTATCTCAAACAGTGACTTTTAAGTCGAAAACGTTTGGTTTCAAACAATTGTAACCCAATTGCAAAGCCTAAAATTTTTTATTCATTTTATCCTCTAGGGAACGTATGTTAAATATTTTAAATAAGCTATACTACTACTGCAGACGGTTTTCGTCAACTCGTATCAGACATAGAGTAGATACTGTTGAACCACCTGGACAGAAGCGCAACATGTCAACTGGAACAGACAGCTGTAACTCCTTCACAAACTTGAATCTTTCGAAATTACTATCAAATGCAGAAACATTCCATTTTAGCTGTGCTAGTTTAATTAATTTTATTTTCAAATTAGTCTGCCAAATAAATTAGCTATTTAGGCCACAAAAAATGTCGAAAGCCAGTTCGGCAGTTCCTGACTACAGCTGCATCTAGCATCTGCATGCACAGCAAACAACAGGTTTCATTTGTAAAACAGTCACTAGTCAATACAAGTATCTTGAGTGCTTTCAATTAGTTTCTTTACCTTGAACACTGCGACACCAACCTCCGTTGTTTTATATATTCTCTG
>JANVCH010007789.1:0-18660 GCA_025505405.1 Epizoanthus rinbou
AGGACTGATCTGATCCTTTCTCGCTGCAAAGGAAAATTAGCGTCTGAGGTCAGGCTAACAATTACCCTAAGCTGCGGCTTTTGGAGTTCCGGAGCTTTTCATCATCAATTTGTCAAATTTTACTGGTCACAAAGATGTCGACTGTCAGTTTTCAAATTATTTTCCGAGTGTGCCGCGCCTGGAGCCGCGCAAATGATAACTGTTTTTACTCACGCATTGACATCTGAAAAGATCGGCGTCAGTCTGTGTTTGAAATTACATTTTATATTACATTCAAGTCACAAACCAATCAAAAACCTGTTTTAGTAGTTTCTTGATTACTGAGTAAACTAAATGTTGATTTGACCGACGCCTGTGAAACTAAATATTGAATAGTTTTCAGTGAATCAAGCAAATAAACAAGTACACGGTGTATTTGCTTTGTAACTGACAACAGGTATCAGTTTTCCAAATTTATAATTATTGTCAGTGATAAAAAAAATACATAACGTAGAATTCAAAAAGGGAAAGTTATTTAAATAGTCAGTATCAAATATGAAACTCTGTAAATCCAATTCAATCTGAACTGCAGCCAAAAATAAGTTTTCTGAATCTTTGACTTTGAAAATGTGCGTGCGGTTTTAATAACCAGCTGTTTACTTACTCTAAGCATGCGCTGTCAATTTAACAAAGCCAAAAATGGCGGCTGTTTTGAAGCCGTGCGGCTTATCGTTGGTAAACAAATGCTCGAAATTTGCAATTAACAACGGTTTTTATGGCTATCTAAAGTCATTCTACGAAAGGAATATTATTGCTGAAAGAGGATCTTAAAGTATTGTGGATATTAAGGCAGTTGTTTCCCTGTAAAACGTCATCGAAATCTATAATGATCACTGGTTTGCAGTGTTTCTTTTATAAGTTATTTAATTTGACAATTATCCCCTGCCGATTGACATTCTTTGACGTTCATGGCGTCTGAGCTTCGATCTCTGTGTTCTGTCGAGGATACGTCTGAAAGTAAAGGTGTATGTGATAAACGAGAGAAACAGATTTCTACGGAGGACAGAAGACAAGAAGGAGATGGTAATGACACTGACAGCAACAACATAAACATCCTCGTGTCAGTTCCTTTGACTACGCCGAATAGCTCAAATCTCATACCAGATGTAGTTTCAGATCATGAGCAAAATGCTGAAGAAAATGGATCAGTAAACGATTTGGAAGAAAAACCAAGAACCAACACGATAGATTTGAAATTGAAGGAAGACGCTGATGCTATATCGATTGATCAACTGGAAGGCCACGACAAACTGATCGCTGAGTCCGAGGCTGAACCCGAAGCCGTTGTGGAATCTTTGCACGCGCGTTCGATTTGTTCGGAGTCTGACGAAATAAAGACTGTCGTTTCATTAAGGAGCATATTAACACCGTCACCAAATCGACCTTTGTCCCAGAAAGAATTACGTCAACAATTGAGGCAGTTACACAGCCAAGAACTAATACGGCGAATCCTTCAGTCGTCTCCGAAAGTGAACAACTTTGTTTCGCCACAAAGGCTGATTGACACCCAACAAACGGATGGTAACGAAACATTAACTCTAGAACAACCCTTAGTATCAACTTGCAAATCTCCTATTGATGCAAAGCCTTCCATAAAGCTGAATAACTTTGACCAAAATCCAGCGAATCAAGGAGGACGTCAAGAGACAAGAAAGTCTCTTCAGAGACAGGCTGAAGGTGAACCTGAAAGTGACAAGTCAGTTAAAGCAATGCAGTCACCTGATAAGAATATTCAGGAAATGTGCAGTTGTCAAACCAAACCAGATACAGCATTGAAAACCAATGTCAATAGCGAACAGCTTTACTCGGTGCAAAATGATTCTGTGCATAGTGATTCAATCACATCAGTGGATTCCAGTTCATCGGGGAACTTTGATTCCTGTCAGATAAGTTATGTTGAAAACCCCAGGAGTACTCTTAACAGGACACAAGACACTGAAAATGTGGTTCAGCCTAGATCAACAGTACCTGTAAATCAGGAAAATGCCCAAAAACCTACTTCCATTGGTGAAAATCTTCAGCGAACAAGAGATACACCAAGAAACATACCTACACAGGAAACACTGACTGAGATTTTAAGAATCTTGCAAGAAGGTAAGAAATCTGAAGCACAATCACCACAACAGAATGTCTCAGGTTCTGGGCCTGCAAGAGGCAACCCTCAGCAGGCGACATTGCCATCAAGCACATTGGAGAGTACTGGAAATGCTTTCCCTAATGTTGGTAGCACCGGTCCACCACCACCAGGAGCACAAGCTATAACAGTGGACAGAATGTGGAGTGCAGCACAGCAATGGCAGGCGTAAGTACAGGATTTCATGACAAAAATACAACTAGTGAAGGATTTCCAAGCATTTTGTTGAAAGCTTGTCTATGAATAAAACAGCTGTGAATTGACCTTTCTGGTCACTGCTAATCTATTAGTATTGGTAAAGCTATCAATTTTGAAAGAAGCTGAAGAAGTTCTTGTGCCCCTCTCTGGTGCTCTGAGAGTGTATTCATAATCCTAATAGTATTCAGAGTCCTAGACCCTGCTTGGTCAAAATATACAAATTTGAAATATAAACAATTTCACAAAAGTTATATTTATCCCATACAAACTTAATGATGTACTATCTGTCTATAGATATGTACTAACTGCCAGATTTGGACTGCCTGTGCATCAACAGAAGACATTTTACCCCAAGCCTCATCCAGATACAACTTCGGAGTTTCAGATATAAATACTTTATAATATATAAAATTAATAAGACCCAATTTCTCGTAACCATTTCTGAAATCGAGATTCCATTACAGAATAAAACAATTATTAATAATAACAAGCCATGCATTGGCATTGTCATATTTATGTCCATATTAATTCCAGATGTCATTGCAATAGTACTGAACTTCGGAAGACAGTGTGTCATTGGCTCCTCTTGAGATGAAAATGAAAACATTTCTTGTGATGTTTACATGATTTTATATATTGACAGGAGTACTGCTAAATGTGTAAGACACATAGACAAGATTCGCTTCAATTACTGTCATGTACAAATTCATGTAGATTAAAGTTTCTAATTTTATGCATGGAGAAAATATGGGGATCAGAGATTGGTTTAATTTGGATTTGGATTCATTTGATATTGATTATTAATAAATGCATTGAATGATTTCTTTTCTTTTTTTAATATATGCCTAGTAGCTAGTTTGAATTATGTCGAAGTTGCAATCCTGTGTGAACACTGATTAACTTATTTGTTATTTTAGATTTATAATTAATACACTATAAAATAATATCATATCTGTATAATATGACAAGTCATCAAATGAATATTAATTAACAAATATTTTACAGTAGAAATGGCATTATCAATATCATAGGATATTCAATAAGGATTGTCACAAGTAATGCATCCTCACCCACTGGTTGTGAATAAAAATGAAGTAACTGAGTGTTAAGTTTCTTTAAATTTCTAATTGTATTATAAAGTGACAGACTGTGGTGTAAAAATACCAGATGTTTCAAGTCCCAGACTGTTCATGAATGGTACTAAGTTTATGATAACTGTCAGTTGTACTGACCAGCTGCTTGCATAACATTCCAAATACTCCTTGACTGAATGTAAGATTAGCTATTTGATTCTTGACGTCAGCTTTTGAAATTAGGGTGTCTAAAATAGCATTTCCTGAACTTTCAGCATGTTTATCATTATATATTTGTTAGGAAGTACCGCATCTCAAATATTAACAAAAATTGGACTGAAGAAGGGGGGCACTCAGTGCCACTGGCCCCCCTAGATCTGTTACTGCATGAATATTTGGTTTACTAGTCATAAACTAACAGTGATGAACTTCTTAGAGTCTGTGACTCAAAACAATTGATGTTTTTACACTGACGTCTGGTCATTGACATATTTTATTTTATTATTCACTAAAGCCATAAATTACCAGGATTTATGCATGAAATAAAAGTGATAATTGCCACATGTGATGAAATATTGTATAAGTATTGTGAAAAATAACAATTTTCCCTCTGTAGCACTCGCTAGTCATTTAGCCGCAGCTACCTTGTAACCCTAGGCAGTAGACATCTAACTTCCGATCATCTCCGAGCATTTCCCGAACACTTTCCAAAAATATCTGAAGTTTTCCATAAGATTTTCCGAAGATTTTGGAATTTTTTAAAAAATTTCCAAATATGTTAAAAATAATTTCCAAGCATTTTGGACCGTTTCCGAAAATATTCCGAAAATTACTGAAGATTTTCTGACAATTTCCATCATTTATAGCTTCGCTTATTCATGAGGATATTATCAACACTCAAAGATAAAAATCATGTACATGTGACCATGTAATATCATCTATTTATACTCATATTACTAGTATTATACAATTTCAAATCCTTAGATTATTATATACTTCTTTAAACATTCTTTGATGTTAAATACATAATTTGATCATCATTAATTGATTCTTTTTGCTGGAATATAGTATGCAACAGAATGCAGCTGATGCACATCAAAGACAGATGTTAGACCTGAAAACACACTATGAGTCTAAAGTAAACACATTACAAGGTCAGTTAGAGTCCCTGCAAGGCAGCTTGTCCACACTTCAAGAGACAATACCAGTTAAAGCTCTTGAGACTGTTAATCAGCAGCTTGATGCTAGATGCCACTTGCTAGAGGAGATTTGTAATGAACTTCAGTCCAAATGCCAAAAAGTAGATTTGTCAAATCAGGAGCTACAAATCTCGTGTCGGCAGCTGAGCAGGGCAAATCAGAACCTTGAAGTACGCTGCCTTCAGTTAGAACAGGCAAACCAACAGCTAGATTCCAATCAATCAAACCTTACAAGTAACAAGCGGGACTTGGAGACAAGCCTGCAGCAGATGAAGTCAGCCAATGATAGAGCTGCTGTGGTGATTCAAGAACAACAGCAAAATCACAAAAATGCTGAGATGAAGTTCCTGCAGTTGGAAGAAACAAGAAGAAAATTGGAAGCGAAGTACAAGAAATACAAGGAACAGAATCAGACACTTGAACGGGATATTAAATTTATGCAGGAAAATGTTAGTTCATCATCAAGGTAAGAAAAATCAGGGAGCATGCTGTACCTTGAACTCTAGCAAAATGCAAAAGTCATTGCATGCAGTTTTGTGCACTCAAAGTTTGTTTTTGTTCTACATGTAGGCATTCTGAAGAGCTGAAGAAAACAGTTTCAGCATTGGAAACGGAAAGGGTAAGAGCCATAGCTTGTCACTAACAATTTTTTCAATAGAAAAGGGTTTTCTTCATGCAGGCTAGTGCTTCAAACTGAAAGAAAAGACTAATGAAATATAATTTAAATGGCTAGTCTATATCTCGCCTTTCCTCGCCCCAATTTATGTGTGCCTGCTCGTCCCACACCTTTTCTTTTTCGTACCACTTGACGATCTCGAGAGCAAAACTATGGACTACTCGTAGTCTAGAAAAAAGTGTCGCTAAAATTGTATGGGAACTCAGTCAAGCAGACGTTCATTAAAGGGGGTATGTTACGGCTATTAAGGCATTTTGGCGATGTAAAAATCCTCCAAAAATCACAGGAAATCGAAAAATAACAGATTACTTTAATAGAAAAACACAAAAGAGGTGATGATGAAACCTGATTTTTGAACATGGATGGTTAAAATTGGGGAAGATTAAAAGGAATTACAAACAGGCCAGACATTAAATAGGTTTAACCCATGCACTCTCAAAATTATGTTTCTTGTATGTAGACACCTCGTGTTTTCAATACTTCAACTACACGCTTTTCTTTTTGTAAGAACCAGATATTTTGGCTGAGACTCATTGTTCTTAATATTTTGGGCATTTCAAATTGTTCTTATTTCTATACACGCTTCTTTTTTTATAAGAACAAACTTTATAAGAACACCCAGGCTGAGATTTGCCCAAAAATTAAGAACAAACTAAGAAAAATCACCAGGCTGAAATTTTGATCAGACAAATTTAAGAATTTTAATTAATCCTTGTACACAGATTGAGATGTACATGTAAGTTCATAATAACATTTCTAACCGCTCTTTTCATTTTTTTAAAAGCAGCCGAAAACGGTAACAAAAACTTGAATGCTCCTATGCGTTGCATACGTACGATACTGTACGATGTAACGTTTTGTTTGGAATCTGTTTAGAATTAGCTGGGTCATCGGGCGCTGGAAGAGTGATAAGCAAGCTCGTCACGTTCGCGGACGCTGTATTGACAGTTTCAAGATTTTATCGCATACCGCTGGATGAAACAATAACAAACACGTATTTCTTAGCGCCTTTTTATTGTTCCGGGCAACTAATCCACTGTTTGGAAATATCAGGAAATAAGAACAATTTAAGAACAATTTGTGGCTGAAATCGCCAAAAAGTTAAGAACAGCCCAGCCTCAGCCGAAAGTTGCTGGTTCTTATAAAAAACTGATCCCAGCTCAGCAAAGGTGTGGGAAAAAACCGCCTAACTTGTAGCGGCCAACGGTCACTCTCCCGAAGGAGGCTTGAGAGTTGAGGGGAAGAGGTGATGTCTATGGACGCGCACTGACCAAAGATCTGTGTATCTCCTCGTACCCGAGAAAATATAGACTACGCATAGCCGATATATTTCAGAACAAATAGCATAAAATAAATTTATTTTCCGGAGGAAAATAAATGGATTTATGCTCAGTATTTGCGAAGAGTAAGGAATGGAACCTATCCTCATCATCCGGGATAGTATGAAACCAGTAATTATCTCGGTTACAACCTCCTTTCTCTAGCCGGCTATGCGTAGTCTAGACATTGCTCAGCTGGGTCCGGTTGTTCAAAGGGTGGATAAGCTATCCGCCGGATAAGTGCTTTCTATTTTCAGCATTCAGTTTATAATCGAGGCTGTGCGATACCATTTTACCCATTGCATTAGGAGTTTTCCACTCACTAAATAACCAGGTATAGATAAATCAACAAGAAACTGAACAATCTTTGATTTATTTTTAAAAGTGATTAGCACCTATCCGGCGGATAGCTTATCCACCCTTTGAACAACCGGGTCCTGAATTGGATTTGTGGCTTGCTGAGGCCTGGTGGTTATTTCGCCTATCCTGAGGGCGGCAAAAAATGCCAAAGCACACATTGCCTTCACTAAATGCGTTTGATAATTTGAGGTCGCTGTGATTTCCACTGCTGATAGGATCTGTTCCAATATCGGCAGGGTAATCGGAAGTTTTTGATCTAGTGCGGGATTTGTTTTAGTGTATTCTTTCAAAACAAATTTTATAACGTTTGCTTTTGATGGATCTGGAAATCCCGCGAGCCAGTGAAAATAGCTTTATAGGAGTGACACGTAAGTTACAACCGTGGAGGCCGTGTACCCTTTTGCAGCCGAGTACGCTATGAACAAAGCTAGCACATTGGCTGAAATGGGGAAATGCGGATCGTCCAATGTGGTTCGTTCGTGCAAAAGCGTTCTGTTATAAATTGCTGGAAGATCTTCCAAGCTCGTTTGTATGTTTTAAGTGATGTGTTACTCAAATTTGCTGCTAGTAATTTTGTGAGAACACTTCCCAATTCTCCGGCTGTAGACGCAAGGGGATTGCTGTTTCCAAGGGATCCATGCCCTGTGCAAGTGTTTTGAATTTGTCCATCTGCAAGCGAGAGAAACTATCAGCTAAAACATTGTTTTTTCCTTTGATGTGAGCTGCTCTAAATAAAATATTGTTGTGGAGACACGTACACACCAAGTTACGACCCAATCCTAACATATTCTTATATTTTGCTGTCTGTTTGTTGATCACGTGTACAGCGTTTTCATTGTCGGAAATTAATATTACCCTTTTATTCCGTAGTTTGCTACACCACATAAGTAGCCCCACCACTATTGGGTACAACTCTAGGAATGAAATATCTTTTTTCTTCCAATTCTCTGGCCACTCGCCACATGCCGGTCCAGCCTGTACTGAATACAATACTATAATCGCGAGACTGTGCGGCGTTGGCGAAAAATTGCACTTTGTTAGATGAAGTCGAAGCTTCCTCGAGAAAAAATGTCTTGCAGTTGAAGCCTATCAACAATTTTTCCCACATACGTAGGTCCTTTCCTCTGCCGTGATCCGAATGAAATGGCGGGGATTTTTAACGCCTATGGTCAAGTTTATAAGCCTTCGTATAAACACCCGACCCGGTACGATAACCGAACAAGCGAAATTTAATAATCCGATAAGTGATTGGAGGTCTTTGAGATTGACCTTTCTCCGTGTTTGAAAGTTTTGAATGGCCACTAAACATTTAGCGATCTTTTCTGTCGGAAGCCTTGCTTCGTGTTTAATACAATCTAATTCAATACCAGCAAACGTCAAGATGTGTGCTGGGCCTTCAGTTTTCTCCGGTACCATGGGAACCCCCATTTCACTGCAACATTCTAAGAAGGTTGTTAAGTGCTTCTTACACTCACTTAGAGAACATCCAATAATCAGAAAGTCGTCCAACACGATATGTATTATAATGATGTGCCGGATCTCTAATTTCGTCCGTGCAATATTTTGCATGAACTTGAACACCCCATTGATAAACAGCGGTCATAATACCATTTTCTTTCCATTGAAATCCCAATAAATGATAGTCTGACGGGTGTACAGGCACAATTCTAAATGCACTTCATCCGTTTCCTAATCTCTTAATTATTTTAATTGCATCATCAACATTCGCCTATTTGACAGCGGTATATTCTTCCGGAATAAAGTCATTTATTGAAGCACCCTTCGGGTATGACAAGTGATGAATCATGCGATATTCGCCTGCTGTTTCCTTCGGAATTACCCCTAAGGGAGAAACGTGCAGAGAAAACAACGGAGGCGAATTGAAGGAGCCTGCAATGCGACCCGCGACCTCTTCTTTTTCTAGTTTGCTGTCAACAATATGCGGGTGTTGATAAGCCGATATTAAAAAGGTTTTTCGAAGTTTGGCAAGGAGTGTCAGCACCGTGGTGATTTTAATTCGGAAGCCCTCCCTAAACCCATCAATTATCTGTTTGGAAAGCAAAGGGTAATGTTTTAACCTTGTAAATAAAAAGCCAGTTTGTCTACCTTAATGGGTGTTGGGAGTGCTTTTGTCTGATGTGTTGCTAGTGGCGCTATGTGTTGTAGCTGATTGTTGCTCAAAGTTCCGCTTATTGCCGACACTTGATCCGGTTGGTTAAGTTGTGGGCAGTGATTTGGCAGGGTGGTTTTCGCCACACCTGAAACACTGATGTTTGTAGTTGCACCTTGTGCAACGCAAGCCCCCATGAAATTTATAACAAAGGGGGTAAATTATCTTGTCTCGCTGGTGCTTGTCTATGCATTTCGTTAGATTGCGCCCTTTGACTTACCCTGCTTATCGTGGGGATATGAGAGATCTCTGCTCGCAGGGTACCTTTGACTGTGTGCTCGCAGCCAAAGCTCGCTATGAATGTATTCCCATGGCACCTGGTCTTTTTGCCTTAGGGTTCTGAAGTTATCGTCGTAAAAACGCCAGTTGGCCCCCTGTGAAGTAGCCTGCGTGCAGCCGCTAGCCGGGCAGTCAGGCAGATTTTTTGTGAAGCTAATTCCCTAATTGTGGCACTGTATTTCATAAGGCCCGGGGTATCGTGCGGATATTTTTCCGTATAAACGGCTACAAAGGTTTGGAAAATGGCCGTCCACTGTTCAATGTTCTTTATTGTTCGTCGTTTTTCGTTTGCCACCACGGCTAACACGGGCTGCCCCCCTTCCCCATTCTGCAGTTTGAAACTATAACCTTCATCTAGGGCGTTCCGTTTAACAATACAATGAGGTCGACATACTCATTAGCCCAAATCTTTATATTCTTAATTTTGGATGGTACCCCCGCGGCCAGTGGAACGCTATGGGAAACAAATTGGCTTCTACTATACGTAGCTGGGTTATGCTGGTGCAGATCACCTGTTGCGTGTTGAAGCACCTCCGCCACGCACGGCGTTCCCAACCGAAATGAGAAGCCCCCTGGGCCACCTGTGGGGCCGACGGTACATGACCATTCAATACTGCAGGCGGTGCTTGTTGCTGTTCCTGGGTTGGTGAGGAACTCGTTGTCGGGCTACCAATTCCTGCATCCATTAGCCCCTGCTGTACCGCACTAGCAACTGCTTGGCTGATCGCTGCAATAGTTTCATCTGACAGTGTGTTGGCAGTACTTGTGCTCGCCGAGGCCGCAGGATTGGTTGCCTGAACCTGTTGGAGTCTAACAGGGGGAATACTGGCTCTGGTTGACTCCTCCGTTGTCTCATTCCCTCTCTCCTTTTTCGCCCCGGTAGAGACAGAGCGTTCTTTACTTGTTCGTTTGGATTTTGGAGGCATGCTATTCGTGATAAGGATATATATATACACTAGCAGATACCAAAGGTAAAACGATTGCTGTCGAGCTTGGTTAAGGATCAGTTGTATTTCCTTAGTGGTCGCATATTTTCGTCCGTTTGCGGAATACTTTTTAGGCTTTTGACACTGTTTTGTACTGTCGGTTTATAAGGTAGTATGACAAAACCTATGACACTTGACATGCGATTCTCAACGAATATTCTGATGCGAGTCTTCAGGGTCCCTGGGAACGAAATTGGGGGACTGGGGCCAAGCGACAAACCTGTGTACTTCATGTAATACAGAACAACTGTAGACAGACGGAACGACAAACAAACCGAACGAATCCAGATTCGAACGGCCAACTGAGGGGAATATATGCTGTGTCGCTTCGCTCGACAGCAACAAATTGTGGAATTAATTAACTCTGGGTGAACTGGGACTAGAACAAATTTGCATTAGCAAAGTGGCAAATTAACGCTCTTCGCCCTAAAAACGGCAAGTGAAGTGTTGCTACAATGTTATTAAATATTGATTTTTATTATACGGAAGTGAGTGTTTTACTGAGAACTAAACCACTTCTAAAACTAGAAAATGCTTACATTTAACGCTTTGAACTTGCTTACCAGTAACAATATATTGTACTGATAAATTGGTTTGAAATCATCAGGATCGAGGACAGCACAACTCAGAAGGCCAGAACGGACGAGAATCTGAAACGGAAGGAAAAAGAAGTTTATGAACACAAGAATAGGTACATTAATCCAGCTTATAACACATTGTTTTACATCATAGCCGGTACACTGTTGACATGAGGTTGCAGTATTTGCTTATGTCAGTATTGTGTTTTACTAACTAAGGGAGCTTTCACTCTGTAGAAGGGAAGGGACAGATAAATCTGGGGAGGTCATCACTTTTAGTTGTAAAGTAGGGGGCCAAAATTGTTTTCGTAAATTGATTCCTCTCCCAATCATACAGCTGTGACTCTTTGTGTCGTGACATGATTTTATTTTATAGCATTACGTTGCTGTTTTCTTTATTTAGGATAGATAAGTTAAATGATGAAAGTGATAGACTTGCTGAGGACGGAAGAATTAAAGAACAGAAAATACAGTCACTCCAGAGAAGGTTAGCACTCATTCATGCCTGTTGTGTTCTGTATGAAGTATGCATTTTTGTATCAGCGGCGTTGTAGATATCACTGCGACTCTTTTATACAGGGGTGTGGGGTGCAGATCACGTTCCCTGAGAAATAAAATAACTATTTCACAATTCATGTTATACAAGCAATTAAACAAAATCACGATTCATGGAAATTAAACATAAAATTCTTATTTCAAGGCCAAAACATCTCACAAATCATTGCTCAAGGAATATAAATACCCATTTCTCGTTTCACGTACCCCGGGTACCAGAGGTTATACTCGCTCAGATCGGAGCACGGAGGCCGTCACGCTCGCTGTGTCTACTGATGAACAGTTACTGATTTGTGTTTTGTTTCAGCGACATGTAGTTGTCTGTTCAAATGTAATTTGCCAGGCATCCATTCTCCGATCTGAGTGAGTTTAGCCCCAGGTACCTGGTGTACGTGAAATGAAAAATAAAAAAGACAATTCAACCTTCACGAAAAGTTCCTCGTTAACATAGGCACCAAAGTGTCAGAACAAAATAAATAAATAAATAAATAAACAAAACGTCCATATTAGAGAGGTGTCCGTATTATGGAGGTTAAGACTGAACAGGTTCTTGTGACCCTATTACATCTATTTTACACTAGTTGTAATAAATGTGTTTTTAGTTGTTCCTCATGAAGTTCACCAAATGCATTAGAAGTCCATCAGTAAGGAAAGTAAAAGCGATGCATTCATTTTTGTAAGTGCACATGAGGATAGCCTACAAGTATGTAGGGTAACATAATGTATTTATGATTGAGCATTTTTGGAGCTTCTGTACAGCTGTCATGAAAATACTCTGAAGGTTAAACATAAGTTTTCCTTGATGGTTTCTTGATTTTGAAGTACAACTTTTTTTACGAAGTATTTGTCTTTCTTGTGCTTAGTCATAACAACAAAAGTGCTTCCTCTGATGTGAAATATTGTGAGGTTGCTTGCGAAATCAGTCTGAGATTGTATTACTCAAAAATCAATTCTTGAAACTTACAGAGTTGAGGAACTTTCACATTCCTTGGATCAGAACACAGACTCTCTCAACAAAGGCTTAAGAGAGAAGGAAAAACAGAACAAAGAACTTGAAAGAAGGTGAGATATTTTCTTCTTAGTTAGAAGATCCGAAGTACTTTGGGCAAAGAAACTTGTTTCCAAAGAAACACAGTTTGCATTAATTTGTTCGCTCTACTTCTGATCACATTTGTTTCTGAGTGCGGCCAAAGACTGGTAAATATTAGTCCTTGTTCCGAAGATTAGTTATTGTATTTTATTAGTTACATTTGCACTGGATAAGTCGGCTTCTAACATAATATTCAGCACTCCCGAAAGGTTCAGCTGCTTCAATAAATATTTGGTCCATCCTGCATATTTACATGCAATGTTGTTGGTATGTTGACAAGATTTATCAATTTACCATGATACTTGACTTTGTAAACGCTACCAACTCATTCACAAGGGTTTACTATAATCTTAGAGTGACAAACTACAAACTTGACTACATTTCTGACTTTGGGTTCGTCACTGTCGTACCGAATTTCATTTCTTGAAATTTCAACGAGACTGAATACAAAAAAAACAACATGTAAACTCTGGTTTTTAATACAAGTGATAATAAGGAAGAAGGGGAGGATTTATTTTGCATACTTATTTCTCATATTTAGAATTGAGTCACTCACTGATTCTCTGGATGAGATGGGACGGTTAAAAGATCTCCTGAAACAGAAGGAAGGAAAACTGGAGAGTTTGTGTGAGACAGTTGAGGACAAAGATGCTAGAATGCAAGATCTAGAGACAAGGTGAGCAGCAAATATTCTTTAGAGAGGTCCTCCAAGGAATGGATTTCAGACAAAAGTAAAATATATTTCTCTCTGGTATCCATTCCTTGGAGGCCATCACTAAAGAATACTTCTTTCTTTATATGTTGCAATAGTTTTATCAGATTTTTATATGTGTAGGATCTTTTATACCAGGGTTTGTAGGGGTCCACTCCTGGAAATCCTGGATATCCTGGAATGCCTTTGAATTTTTTTTTGGAGGGCTGGAAAACCCTGGAAAAGTGAATTGAAAATTCTGCACTCTCAAAATAATCCGTCATGTTGTTTCTGTTTTGGAAATCATCGACTTTCTGTTCAATTATACTATACGATAGTATGCCGTCGCATGTACGCACTGCACTGGCGTTAAGTGAAAGTATGCTTTGTCTGAGTTCAAAAAGCCTAGGAAGAAGCCAGGAAAATCCCTGAAAAACCCTGGATTTGTAAACTTGTGAAGGTGTACGAGCCTTGCCATATTATTGTTAATGGGATTGATCAGCTAAGACTGCAGTAAAAACCCGCGTATAACAACGAAGGCCAGCCTAAACAGGTTCTTAGATATATGGTATCTAATGGACGTTTGTTACAAGAAAGGACCTTAAGTTAATGGTTTTTGAAAGAACAAAAAGGAAAATACTTGTAGCACTGTTATTATATTAGTAGCGTAACAGTTCACAGTGTAACACTTAATGGGTTTGGGTCTGGTGCTAATACATCAATATAACATTTTATGTTTCATTTTAATCCTGAGTTTTGGAAGGGAATTTTGAAAATAACCTCTATTCAATTTCTATGTTTTTTGCCGTTCGAGGTCGTTTCCTATTCTTACTAGATAAATCAATAGCGGTTTACGTAAACAAAAATTTCAACAAACAATAACTCAATGTAAAAAACAAACAAGAAATGAACTGTAACTGAGGATTAAATTTGTGTTATAGTTAGTTGACAGTGTACGTTGGTTTTAACGTAATACACACATTTGAGTCTGTCATGGCAACTTACTTATTTGCTAGGACGTTTGGGGTAGAGAGAAAAGTACGAGCGAGGATTAATGGTCAATCACTGAACATAGTTAATGGTTTTTTTTTCATTTGTTTTTTCTTAACAGAGTTGAAGATCTGGATAATGGCAACAAGAAGTTGGTTCACACTCTGAAGCTGAAAGACAAGAAAATAGCCTCCCTAGAAAGCAGGTATGTTATTACGCATATCCAGGGATTACTACTGCATCTCACTGATTTGAGGTGGATGATCGATTGATCAATTAGTATCTTTCGGATCAGTTCCATGCAATCTTTCCAAGACGTCGTATATAGCGCCAATTCACGAATAAGGCTTGTGTGTTGAGATAACAATAATTATTAATAATAATTTTAGTTTATATAGCGCACATATCCTATAGAAAAAAGTTCAAGGCGCTTGAATACTCGTGTGTCAGGCGTCAAGAGCTGTCAATCATTCAATTTTGGCATCAGGAATAACTCAACACTAAAACTAACGCTATGTTCATACTATACGGTATAGATTTTCATGCTATCAGGTATAGTGTGTACAGGAATTAAGCAAGTCGGCACAACAAGCTATCTGATACAAAGTATATCACATTCAAATCCGAATCAGTAGAGTGTCGTCCTGGCACAAGAATTGCGCCAAAAAGCACGTTTCATGTGTGAACAAGAAGCCTATCTGCTATGCTTTTTGTGTCAGCACAAAAGCGATCCGGTATAGTGTGAACAGAACCCAACACTAATAATGTTAGGTTAGATTTACACGCCTTCACTTGCTCCAAATGATCAACAAAGCCGTATAATGAATATCTTATTAGCTTCGTTTCTTTATTCTCTTTTCCATGGCCAGCGCGCTTCGTGCTTGGGCTATAAAAGGAAGGATAAAAACTTGGTCCGTAACTTACTGTACGGAGCTCGAACTCGAAGGTATGTTTTACTGAGTAATACTGTATATTTTTAATTTCTACACGCAGCCTTGCCGAAGTGGAGACTGACATGTCAAGTACAGCCGCAAAGGATAATAGACTCAATGAAATACGGAAATCCATTGAAACAAAGGACAACAAAATTCTTGAACTTGAGAACAGGTATGTTGGTAAGCCGGATTCCCGATACTATCTGTTAAGCCAAGGTCATGCATCGTATGTATAATGCTGTTGTTGTAGGAGCTATTTAGCATTAGGTTCGGCTGGTGTGAAACAAGGCCCGCCTCAGGCTTAGCTGCTTGAACTTTGTAAATTTTGGGTATTGATGTTAATTAGCTACTCGTGAAAGGGCCTTTCTTTACCAACTCAATTTCTATGTTCATTATACTTAGAAATATGTATTGTTGATATCATTTCAGATTGGAAGACTTTAGCAGCAGTAATAACAAGCTGCGACACAGCCACAGGTTGAAAGAAGACAAGATTCAAGAACTTGAGCAGCAGTTAGTACCAAGATATGTAAAGTGTAAATCTGTTGTGTACTGCCAGGTGTATTACAGTACAACACTCACTGTGCAGATCTATTGCTAACATTTAAGCTATATGTAGTTTCTCCACTATTTTCGTGACCTTTTTTAATAGAAATTCTGTTACTCTTTGCGATCAAACAACAGCCATGTTTTAGGCCACAAGGTAAACTGCCTAGAAACCAGGTCCACTTTAGTGCTTGCAAAGTCTATCCATGCCCAACTCAAACTGCTGGCCATGACGTTGTTTGCATATCTTTCAATCTAAGTACATATATCACCTAATATGTTCACCGAGCCATTGGTCCCATTAACATGTGTTGAGCTCTGACCTACGCTACATTTACTCCAGAGTTCACACGGTCATAAAAAGTCATGAAAAGTCATGAAAAGTCATGGAATTTGAAATTCATTATCCAGGTCTGGAAAAGTCATGGAATTTGGGGAAAATGGCCAAGGTCATGGAAAAGTCATGGAATTTTATTAATTTTTTCTTGATGAAAATGCATGCTCTTAAAATTAACTACATGATGAATTACAATTTAAGTGTTTTGCTCTAAATTCACGAATGTTACACTGTCTTTCAGTGTTCAGAAGGTGCAATTGGCATTTAAGATTGAATTAAAGTGTGAGTAGCCTGTTTTGCTGCAGTGGATTCTTCGGGTTCTCGACATTTCTGGGTCATGGAAAATGACATGGGGTCATGGAAAGTCATGGAATTTTATTCCCCGTTCTCTGTGCGAACCCTGAGCTCTCAAGTCCATCTCTGTCTATGCGCTCTGCTCGCTTTGCACCTCAGCTTACTCATTTATCTGATCAGACTTGCTGTTTCACTTGTTTGTCATCGTTCTGTCTACAATATCTTGCTTTTTGGTTTGTTTGTTTACTAGTTATTAAAAATTAAAGTTACGACAAAATCGCTAGCCTTTCATAGATTTTTTTGGTGACAACTGTGGAGGTAATAAGCATCTATAGCCATTACATAGATAGATACATACATTCACGCCCGTTGATTGTTTTCTTTGCTAGTACAAGTACAGATGTATCATGAACATATTCTAACGAATATTTGCTTTTAAGGATTCAAGAAACAGAGGAATTGTCATCAGAAAAGAATAAATTGAGCCAGAGTTTAGACCAGAAGCTGCAGAAGATTCTGAACCTCGAGATGCGGTATGAATAACATTACTTTATCAACAAATTCTTCCTGCAAAATGTTCTCCACATAAACTTTCTACATTACAATTCGGCAAGGATTTAATTGAGCGGAACTAATTTCAGAATTGCGCACATTTTGGGCATCTGACTGATGATCAGTTACTGATTTGCGTTCCGTTTCATTATCACGTCAATGCGATAAACATGTAATAAACAAAAAGTGAGTTACTGTGCTTATAAATGTTCGATTATAAATCGATAATTATATGTTAGGTTTAATTCGTATTATCATATGAACAGAGTAATGCAACACTGAAGCCGGCTATTTTACCCGTTTCAATATTACAACACAGTTTGCTTCATTTTCACAAACAAAAACTTGTTTCTGTATGTTCCAACGTATTTTTTGACTGAAATTTGAGATAGCTCTTTTGATTTTGGATTTTTTCAAAATCCATGCTGCTGTTGTATTGTGGGATTAAAGTAGGAAAACACAAAATGCAAACATGCTATACATCAGGCTGGTTTAGACACCTGCGAAACGGTACATTGTTTTGTCGCAGAGAATAATAATAATAATAATAATAATAATATTTATTATTTATATTGCACATTTTTGCATAAAAAGATGATCAAATGCGCATTACAATTACATAAAATCCAATAAAGTATTCTAGTTACAATGTTACTAGAAATAGAAACACTATTCTCATTTTGTTTTTCCTTTGGTTTTTATAGAATTGAAGATTTGACAAGTGATAACCTTCAGCTCAAGAGTAGTGTGGAAGCGAAGAATGGCAGAGTAAGATCTCTTGAAAAGAGGTGAGTTAATGTTGATTTCTTGACAAGGACCTGGGTTAACTCGACTTGACAATTCTTGCTATTTACCAAGGTGCATGGTTGAACTGTTTTCTTTGCTAGAAAACTATCATTGATTGGATATAATTAGTTTGCATGTTTGTAAACTGTATCATTATACACTATCAAAGATGGTTACCTTGGCAACTGAAGCGCCATCCTCTTAAATCAAATAACATGAAAATTAGTTAGGATAGCTTTAGTGCACTCTTAAATGTTTCGATTCGAAATTTGAGATTATAGTCGAAATATTTTATAATATTGCAGCATGGGGATTGTGCCGAGGGAAAGTGAATTGACAGTGATGTCCAAGTTCATGTTAGTAGTGGCTGTTAGGGTTTGGCTGTACGTGTTTGAACTGCCATTGTTTATACAGCTTTACTGTTCATAAATACTAAACATTCTTTACAATTACATAGCAGTTCTTTGACGTAATTGTACTGATCTTTTTGTTTACCACAACTAATATTTTGTAAATTTTCTTACATGTATGTCTGAAGAAATTGATAATATTCAGTAATAGAGAGTTTTAACTCAAGAGTATTGCTTATACCGCGAACAGTAAACGTCAGGTAGCCGTCTGTAGTTTTGCCTTAGGTCCGCCATTTTTGTTAAGTTTAAAGGCGCTATGTCACGGTAATGCGCATGCTCTCAAGTCATGTCAGGAACAAAGCCTTCACAGTCATGAAACACAAGTTGTGAGCTCAACAGGATAACAAGAAATGGTTAAATGGTTATATAGTGTGAAAACCGAAAGTGTCTAAATACAAGAACTTATTTAATATCTAGCCTGGACCGAAATTAAATTGAGAGTTTGTAATCCGTTTTAATCTTC
>JANVCH010007790.1:0-12113 GCA_025505405.1 Epizoanthus rinbou
TTTCTGAAAAATGTAATAAACGGACAACAAAGCAGGGATCACACGACACGACAGGACGCGCGTGTTGTGGAGTACGAATTTTTGGCGGGAAATTTCGCGCCAAAAATGCACGCGCGCAAGCGTAAAGTGCTCGCCGAGAAATGACACTGTGGAAAGTCCAACCGTTTTGAAGATACAGAGGATTAAGGTCGGCGCGGGCGTATTGCCCCAAACCCCCCGCCCCCATCCAGCCCCCGAGTCTGAATAGGCTTAAAACTTTAAGTAAAATTGAGTCCGAATCTCTTAGTCTGCTCTCCGTTCTTCGAGTCACTTCAGAGAGATACATATAGCATAGGTCGATACTATACATTTTGTTGCTGTTAAGAAGTGTCAGTTTTAGAAAGTTGTCTAGTAAACTGCATATTGTTATATTTTCAGATAGTACACGCATTGTGATTGGTCTAATCGATCATTTTTTTCTAGAAACGAAAACTCATTGCTCCACTCTCTTCGTGCTTCGATGTGCACGTATAGGAAAGGCGGCACAGTAAAACCTTCCCAATCTTGGGCTCACAGATATTTACAGTCGATATAAACAATCATGATCGACTGGTGTTCTCTGTAGAACATACGTTTTTTGGCTTACCTGGTGGAACAAAGTTAGTTCCCTCGGGTATATAACAAACGCACGTTCCATAGAACACCAGGCAACGTGCACAATACTAGTAGAATCATGCATAGAAGAATCGTGCATAATAGAATCGTGCATAGAAGAATCGTGCATAGGAGAATCGTGCACAGTAGAATCGTGCACAGTAGAATCGTGCATAGAAGAATCGTGCATGATATAATCGTGCACAGTAGAATTGTGCATAGAAGAATTGTGCATAGGAGAATCGTGCATAGGAGAATCGTGCACAGCACAATCGTGCATAGTACAATCCTGCTTAGCAAAATCGTGCATCGTACACACCAAACAAATTGTGGTTATTTGTACTCCAGTCTGTGTGCCTATGAAAGTTCTGGGTACACATGTAACCGATGTAACCCATTAGGAGAACTCTTTCGGTTGCATGTGTACGATGCACAGTTGTACAATATATCAATGTACCAGGCACAGACGTAAAATATTCCAAACGACGTTTTGAAATAATTTTAAGTACACACGGCTACGAACGCAATACTTTTGAAACAAGCTAATACTCTCATTTGCTTACATTTACAAACACACAACAACGCATGCTCATTTTAAAATGTCGCATTTATTATTTAGAAAAATATGACAGTGCAGTTGTCATTGCCTCGTTACAAAACTACTTTCGCTTATATTATTGGCTGTAGCTTGCTTGACAAACCTGTTTTTCTGGGGTACAAAACCTGTTGTCATTAGCTAGGGGTGACCGAATGCACTTTTCAAAGGTTCCATCAATTTTGTGTTTTAGTTTGAATCTCATTCCTATGCTTACAAAGAGCTTGGCTCCTGGACAGAAAACAGCGTTTTGAAGGTCATACCGAGCAGAATGGAATGAACAGCTTAAAACAAACCTCTTAGTAGTGTTGGCACAAACGTATTGCCGCCAGTAGCGTCTCAGTTCAACACAATTACGGTTTTGGAATTGACAAGAAGCTTGCTCGGTTTTAAAACGGACTCCGTGCCTAAGGTTTGGTTTTTGTTATAAACATTTACGTTACTTCAGTGAAACACTAACATCTGTATCAAGCTATAAAAGTGTATAAATCGATCAACTTTTTTGTCCACCTCAGCTACAAACTTTACAAAACAACGCAACAACTTACTCATCTATCGGAGTAGAGTCAAATTTTCACCTAATATTAATAAACAATTACACATTTCTATCAGATTCAACATTACTTTCCGGATTTCAGCTGTTCGCGCCAGTCCTTGCGCTTCTTCTCTTCGTCCTCTGCGCTGCTTTCTTTCTTCTCTGTTTTCTTGAGGCCTCCTCCCGCCGCCCATTGGGGCTTCTTCTCTTTCTTCCCCCCTGCCTTGTCGTCCCATGGCGCTTTCGATTTCTCGCCGCCCTTGAGCAGTTTCTTCTGGCCCCAAGCCGGTTTTTCTTTCTCAACGCGAACCTTTTCTTTCTTCTTTATCGGCGCAATGGGACGAGTTCCATCGGATTTCTTCACTTTCGACATCCATTCAGGCGCCGGCTGCAAGAAGAGAGAAACGCGGTTACATGTATTTTCTGAGCATGCGCAGTTGCACGGAAAGCAAGCGTCGCCAGTTTGCAAACATCTTATCACAATTTCCCATGATGGCGCTTGTTTCCACTGCTTCACGCATAATCGAAAACACGACCGATGACACACATAAATCCGGTCAGCTTTTATCTGTTAATAAGAACACAAGAATTCTGGAATTAAATGGTTGGTGTTCCGAGACTGAAATTCTCCATTCCGAAAATCATTTCATTTTACAACAGCCGATTATTACACTTTTCAGCTAACCGTAGAAATAGTTGTCGTGGTAATTTATAGCCGCTTGGGGGAAGGGTGGGGGGTGCAATGTTTTCCCTTAGTGTAGAAATAAGTCGTTCGCTATTTTTTAAAATAAAATTGCAACATTAAGCTGCTCTCAATAGAATTTCTACGACGCGGCAAACGAGGCAGTTGTCTCCGATAAAATTTCTTATTACATTTTGCATTGTACAGCATGAAAAGGGAAAAGCCATTTAAAGAGGTGACTAAAGACCTTCGGATTGTACTTTAATGTGCCTCCAAAATGTAGAAAGTGCTATTTCCGAGAACGTGGAATATAGATAGATAGATAGTTAGATAGATAGATAGTTAGATAGATAGATAGATAGATAGATAGATAGATAGTAGTAGTCCTAACACTTTGCAGCTTTGTTGATTTTGTCATTGGTTAACTTTTTTAGATTTGGGGGTAGCATACAGTATTGCAATTCCATTCACACCCACCCTGTAACTAGCCACTAGATATGCACTCAAAATCGTGGACTAGTTTCGAACAAAACACATTTATATCAAGCGTCTATGTAAACGCAGTTTAGTTCCATTTGCTTTGTGAACCAATCAGAAAGCTTGGAGGCGTTTTTGTCAGAATCCAAAGTATTCAAACACAACATATAAATTGACTTAGCAACTAGAAATTAACTTTGCACGTCATTCTACGAGATCCGTTTTAAGCATACAATCCGTTTATAGGTCCGTCTATGGATTTGGTACGAAGCTGCAGGATTATCAAGGTGTCTGAGCACAGTTTTGGAAAGAGCTAGACTTATTTAAATCAGTTTAGTGCGCAAGTTTCGATATGAACTCATATTTAACCCAGTCCTTGATATTATGTCACCGATTACATTTGCGATACTAATGTCAATCGTTTCTATTACAAAAGTATTTTAATATTTTCAAAATGTTAGGATTTCTGAGGCGTTTTAAGAAAAGTAATAAATAGTAATTTATGGCATTGAACACCCTTAATAATGTTTGATCAGTCCGATTCACTTCATCATTTTTGAAGCATGCTCCTCTGCCACTATCACTTCAACTGATAAAAATTTAGCCAAAGGTTCTGCAGCAAATTTTGAGAAATTGTTGTTCTTGTCATTTTGAATAATAATAATGGACAAGGCAATTATTGGAGTTATTTTATTGCCATGGTAACAACATGGCAACCTATTAAAACGTAGAACAAAAATTAATTATTCTGATCAGTTGATAAAACTAACTGGTTATGAAGCTCTGCAATCTTTAGATGGGTTGTAGAAAACGGTTTTGTTTTAATGTTGAACGAACCGTGACAGTGCACATTGTTTTGTTTTACGTGTGAGCCCAAATGTTTGTATTGGTTAGTCGTTCATTTGCATTTCAAAACCTTTTGTGTTTTGTACACGGTCAAGGCTAACCAACAAAGGATATAGAGAACATAAACATATAACAAGGAACTCACCAAGTTTCATAACCAGTTCCTTCCAATATGTTCTAATATATCTACAATCTGTTGGCATATCTCAACCTTAATAACAATAAGAACTAAAGAATTACCAGTAAAACAAGTTTGAATCTTCTATCAACCGTTAACTGTGGTCAGACACCCTGAAACGTTATTAGTTGTTTTCAGTTTTCACTAGTATTAGTGATGTATGATGTATGTATGTTCACCCAATGAAATATTTGTTTAATATTCTTGCAAATCCTATTTGCGAAGAACATAAATCATTATGTTGATCAAAATATTTGTACTTCCCATCTACAAAACATGCCAAAAACGTCTAGATGCTACTTTCGTAGCTTCAACCTCTTCAAACACGTTCTTAGCATTGTTTTTTTTGTTTCTCAGTCTTAATGTTCTCACAAAATGTGTTTCTCAAAAACACCACGGGGCTAAACCTTAAAATGTCTTAGAGAAGCCAGATTAATTCGCTGTTTACTAGGCTCTCGGGATCTGGTAGTCTTGCAGGACCAGAAAATACTTATTTTCAGTTTCTCAAATCGTGTTATGACAAAAAATAATTTGTCAACATGTTTGTCGTTCATTTGTTTCAAATTTTCCTGGTTCATTGGCGCTTTTCAATTCTACCAGTTGAGCCGCGAGAATTATACAAGAATATGTTCATTCGTTGTAGTTTTCGAGGAAGGAATTTTCGACTAAAGACAGGATTTTTCACCTTATCCGAGCATTAAAGTTAAGGATTTTCAACGATCGTTTGCAAACATGTGTGTTCGATATCAAACACCGACGTGACATACATCGGAGCGTTTTTAAACTCAGGTTCGAGGCGTTTGATCAGTACGTGATGAAATATTCCAGAGATTTAAACAATTCAAGGTTTAGTTAAGAATTAACGTGTGTAAAACCCAGTAGTGTTTGACAACATTTCCCAACATGTCAAAGCATTGATTTTCCTTTTTGTTTGACGAGTCATTAATGTGTTTAAGAATCTTTCTCATCCAATGGTATTGATGTCCATGTAGCGAGTCTGTTGTTATTGTAATCACAATTTGACTAAACGCAAATCGAATGATATCGGAAAAAATCCGTAACGTGCACAAGTTATTTTCAATTTTATCTTCGTTATCCCATCGCCACCCCTACCTTATCTCTTCTCTATTCAGCGAAATAATATTTCCATGAAATTTAATATAATCCCATGACAGGAGCACCCATGCATGCACAAAATCGGCGAATTTGCCTTCCCTTAGCAACAAACGTTTCTTTTTTCGCTCCAAATTTACGGCATTATGATGGGGAATCGGCTAGAAATCCGACTTAGTTCCAAAACGGAATACAAAGTATTAGAATTCGTTCATTTACTCGTACATTCAGGACAGGAATACAAAAACTTTAAGTCCTCGTTTTAAAAATAAAGTTGTTTTAATACAGCAATATAAAGATGGAGTCGCTAAAATTGAAAGCCTGGTTTTCATACGTCCGCAAAATTCCCGACCATCGGGGATTTGTTTGTTTCCTAACCGTACCAGTTTCCTATCTTCGCTCGAAGGGTCGGTGACTTGACTTCTCGTTCAACTCTAGTGGAGGACGCCATACTTGTTCGAGAGCTTGTTTGGACAGTAGACGAGGTCAGAGCTTTGGTTCCCAGCTAAACATATCGCCAACAGCGAGACCGTACTTAATAATAATATATTATATAGCGCATTTTCCGTCTAGCTCAAATGCGCTTTACAACAATGAAGAAAGTATTTACGTTACTCCAATGGAGATTAATAAACGATATATTATTATTATTAATTACGTTGTAATACATCAGGAATTATCGCCGACCGTCACGAACGTTTAGGACACATTGACAAAATATGTTCCCTGATAATTGCCGAAAAACACACCTGGGAAATTCTGGGATATATTCAGGAAATAATGAAATCCTGTCATAGTCAGGAAATAACGAAATCCCGTATCATCTAGGATTTTTAGACCACATAAAAACCGGGCCTTATGCAACTCGAAGTAAAAAGCGAAATTGCTTTACAGATTTCCGCAAATATTATTTTAAAGAACAGAATTTTAATGTGTTTCATATCTCGGAGCTCTTCGATGCGCGCTGCAGCCACAAGTCTCTGTAACAAAATATCGGGTTTCAGTCGCGTAGCTGAAGCACTGCAATGCTAAAAATAATACTGAACAAAACCACAAGTTGAACGCTGAAAAACGTTTTTTATCTGATTATTTATTGCTTAACCAGGTATCATAATAGAAAAATATGCGATAGTTATTAACAATATGTGATTACGCGAAAACTTGCAATTTAAGATGATGGAAAAAACTGCCAACGTTCGAATATAAACTTCTATAAAACTTATGTTATAAAAATAGGTTAGTACTTTTAATTACACCAGTTGCAGCACGAATTACAGTTCCTGTCTTCTAGGAATGAATTCCCTATTCGGAATGTCACTCACACGAAGAGCGAATTCCTCTTCCGCCGTGACAAGCGACAAAGGTACTCGATAATTCTTCTGTTCGGAACTGACAGCTGCAAACTTTAGGAGATACTTATTCTTGACGGTTAAAATAGCAGCAAAAATTACTTGGTCAGTGATTTTTTAGTGAGTGTCCAATTGTTATGTGATTCATTTTCGAAAAGGGAACAGTTTACCAAGGTTTCCATTACAGAAGGGAAGGAATCAAGTTACACTCAACAACAGAGAACATCAGCATCCCCAGATTAGCAAGACAAGAAGTGCCCATTTCAAAGTAGTTCTTGAATCTATTCACAGATTATCAAAAACTAAAATAAAATAATTTAAATACTCAAAAGTTTAAACTCTTACGGTTTTACCAACATATCTTCAGGAAACCTCGAAACATTTTGTCAAATTTACTAATAAATGGGCTTTTGCAATTTAAAGGTTTTCAAAAAAGACCAGTTTTCACTAATGCCATCCTTCCCTTCTCTAGAGAAAACCCTCTCCCGAATAAAGTTACAGTAAAAAGTATTTCTGTTATCTAGTCTTCATCATCTGCCTCTGACTTGCGTACGGATCGTAGAGAGATGTTCTTGAAAGCTGGTTCGTCGGTTTTTTTCTCCACTCCACCGGAAGATTTGACACCGCCTGATTTCTTTAACTGCTCCCTCCAATCCTGGCGTCGTTTCTCTCTCTCCGCATCGGCCCCAGTTCCCCGCATGATGTCGCCCTTCTCGGTCTTCTTGAGCAGCCCGCCTGAGGCCCAGGACGGTTTGTCTTCCCTCTTCTCCTCCTTGTCTTCCCAGGGTGCCTTGGGCTTCGAACCGCCCCGAAGGACCTGCTGTTGTGCCCAGGCCGGCTTGCCCTTCTCTGGCAGGCCTTTGTCTTTCTTCAACGGGGAAATGGAACGAGTACCTTCCGCCTTTTTAGCCTTGGACATCCACTCCGGCTCGGGCTATGGAGGGAAAAGGTGCTCAGTTATAGCAGTGTTTTCGACTCAGCATGGTGGGAAAATTCTGCAAGGAATGTACTCTGTGAACAAAGGTGTTTAACATTCATTCCCAATTCCCATGAATATATGATCCACACTCGCCGAGTATGAGGAGCGAGATAAGTGTTGAATCGTGCCACATGCAATCGTCTCTCGTATGTAACCTTTGAACCTTGTAACCTTTGAACCTTTGAACCTTTGAACCTTGTAACCTTGTAACCTTTGAACCTTGTAACCTTTGAACCTTGTAACCTTTGAACCTTGTAACCTTTGAACCTTGTAACCTTTGAATCTTGTAACCATTAATGTAAAGACGCAACATTATTAACCACAGGCCAACCAACCCGAGGATTTCAATAAAGTTGCTTCACATTAGACTGTTCCAGACACGGGGTTTGTACACTTTTGACCTTCTGAAATTCCATGACTTTCCATGACTTTTAAGAATTTTCCATGACCCGAAATTTTTGACCATTTTTTCTCGACACTATCAAAAACTATTCTCAGCTTGAGCTTTTTCTGGCCTAGTAACCCAGTTCAAGAAAGAAATTGACAATACTTTGAGAATTTACCCATAATTATTGGTTCTAATTTGAAAGATGTTACAATTTGGTATTAATTTTTATTATTAGTCATGAATAATGTACAAAATGTGGATTTAAAAACATTCAGCTCCAATTTTCCATGACTTTCCAGGCCTGGAAAACGAAATTGTAAATTTCATGACTTCCAGGTTTTCCATGACCCGTACGAACCCTGAGACACAAAAAGCAGATTTCTGAGCACATTTGCCAGGGTGGTCGGGAAACAAAAGAATAAAGAGAACGAGAATAGTCTCGCCTCGTGTTCTCGCTTCGCTTTCTTTGCATTGTGTTTTGCAACAGTGCAAAGGGTCAAGGTCAAAGGTCTAAATGTGACGTCACAAAGTGACAAAGTACATAACTCGACAAATCCAATCTGGGTATTATGGGTAGAACGGTTGGGTACATGACATGAATGAAAATATGACAATGTCGTCCTGCGGGGTACTCTGAGGGGTGATTTGATGGTATGGGGAGGACAAAACGTTGGTATGTACTGGTAAGACTGGATGGTAATGCAGCTATCAATGTAAAGGCATTGCAAACCTACAGCCGGGACCCTCGTCGGGGTTTACACTGATAGGTGCATAACTACAGGCTCAATGAGTCAAATAAAACTAACATGAATGACGAGTTAGATTAAAGATGCCACGAAAAGCCTTCAGAGTAATAATTTGGTATTGTAACTGTAGCTTTACATGCAGATTTCTCTTCTTATATTGTCCTCGTTGGAGAATCGTAAGTTGCAGATACACTAGTAAAAACTGGATAAACTGACCCAACTTCCAAAACGTTAGAAATTTCTTACATTTACGCACACGATCAACGACGTAAAACTTTATTCAAACATTAACTGCAGGCTAGTAGTATCCTAAAAGCAATCGGTTTGATTTATCATTTATTTAAACTATAGAGCTGCCATACAACAACAACAACAACAACAACAGTAGCAGTAGCAACAACAGCAACAGCAACAACAACAGCAACAGCAGCATTACAACAACAAACTTTATAGTACACAGAGAAAGAAGATATTTAAAAATGTTGCAGAATTCTAAAGAAAACTGAGTAAAGGTGCAGGGTGCATTATGCTTGTTGTAAATAGCCTGAATAAATTTGCAACATTTCAGAATGACAGGAATTAGGTCCGTTCAGCATAAACTCTCTCGCAAAGATTCTGTTGGGTGACTAGTTTCCACAGAAATGAAACTGGCTCTATTTCCGCTAGAAGACGGTATCCAGAAGAACTTGTAGAGAAAAATTGATAACTTAAAGATTTTGGTTACTTTTAACACTTTTAATGTTTACTGAATTATGTTTTCAACACGATATTTATGCACGTATACATTAATTTATGATTTTATGAATTTATGCACGAGTACATTAATTTATGAATTTATGCACGGGTAAATTATGCACGTGTACACATTGACATTATGCATAATATGTTGGTGTTATGTAGAGTTACAAGCGAACGTTTGTTTACGATTATGATTTACGCTGGGTATAAGTTACGAGGTTACGTACGATTGCAGACAAATTATGCAGGAGTTAGAGCTGTTGTACAATGTTGCACTCATCCAGTGAAGTCCACGATCCATGATGCAGGTGCATGTGTCAAATAATTAGAATATAACAAGAAACTACAACGAACCTGGTTTCCTTACGTCCAAGCAATTGCTCGATTGAAACTGCTCACTTGTTAGAGTCACGGTTCCATGCAGTGAGTGGTAAAAAATCACGCTTCTCTCATCATGCAGCAACGCAAATTACAAAATTATTGATGGTCACACATTCATGCATATGTGTGACTATGACAGATGGTTAATGGTCACGCATTCATGCATATACGTGACCACGGCAAACAATTAATGGTCACGCATTCGTGCATAGCGTGACCATGGAGAATCATTAATGGTCATGCATATACCTGAGCACGACAAATCATCAATGGTTAAACATTCATGCATATGTGACCTATCAGTGACCACAGAAAATAATTAATGTCCATATATTCATGCATATATGTGACCACGGCAAATCATTAATGGTCACGCATTCATGCATATACAGGACCACGACAACATCAGGAATAGTTACACATCCATGCATATGTGCAACTGTCTAAAACTCACTAATGGTCACACATCTAAGAAAACAAGTGACCACGATCACGCATCTGTACAGCAGACACTGTTTCAATATCACAAGTGAAATCTGATTATTTTGTTTCACAACTGGTGCATCAGAGAAAAGTTGGTACATTTGTCTGTGTCACTGATTTATCATATTCTATTAATAGTATCCATACTAACAGCCGTGACTGTCGCACATGTATATTACTACACGTAATCATAGCATAGCGTAGATATAACATACACTCTGATTGGCAATCGTATATGTATGGCGAAAAGAGTGTTTATATCAGTGGAAAAATATAAAATATAAAACGGCTTCTTGTGTCTATAAACTGTGACCAAAAATGAGTGAAAGTTTTAGTGTACTCAAGAAGCAAGAGAAACACTTGACTTTGCCTTGTGCTTCTATTAAACTTCTCTCGTGCTCTATAAGTTCCAGCATGTTTATATCACAGCTGATAGGCACTTGCAGCCATTTTATATTGCTTAACAACAGCATTCAGTTATGAAACTGTATAAAAGTCATTTCAACAGATGTAGCACCATCATGCACGTGAGTGACGAGTACAATCATCACTCAAAACATTTTCTCAATTGCACGCACCTCTATAAACTCGTTTCTAGTTTATTCAATTGTTTTGTTACAATCTTGCATTTTTTGTCATATACATGCCTTCGCATGACACAGTATATGCTAACTAAACAGTTATTTCAGAGTTTTCAAAAGTAACACATTATGTTTGTCTCTCGGCTTTATTTCCAATATTTACTTCGAACAATCAGAATTCCAAGCGTGAGTCAAGTTTGCCAATCTAAATCTCAACAAAAGCAAGATTGTTGTTTTCCATGATATTCTTCTTTAGACATATCAAGAAGTTCCGTAAGTTCCATGTTTAGTTGTCTTGCTGAGTACTTAGACAATTAACACCAATAATAATTATTTTAACTATTAAATACATTAATATTAATTATCACATTGAGCAGTGGCAACTTAGTTAGTAGAGCATTACATTATTATCGTAACACTATTGGCCAACTAGTAGTTGAGGAAACTAAAGTGGACCTCGTGAATTTTATAAACATTCTCAACTTTTAAATCCGGAGAAACAAGCAACACTAAACAATTCCCCTCATTTAGAGATGCAACATGAATGATCAGGTTTGGGGTTCTGATTTTACTTTATCAGAACTGTCTTGGTTAGGCGGCCAACTTTTAAGACCACAGTTCAAATTTCAACTGTTGCGAATCAAGTGCTATTTGATACAAATGGTCTAAGTTTGTATATGATTGTGTTTAATATAGTAACTGGTAGTTGAACAATATAAATAGCTGCAGAAACATCATCAAAACAATGGACGTAATTTATATGTGGGGAAAATCTGGGAAATTGGTCAAAGAAGGGTAATACAAACCATGCAAGGCAAAATGGGTAATGAAACGTTTTGGAAATCGTTATGTTGTTACATTTTATTTTTTGGTTTGGGATAATGTTATACTGATTTACAGGGCCATACTGGGATAAGAGAGGGTGGGGAAAGGCGTATTTGCTCAACAGAATCTGTGACACGAAGATACTAGAGCCGATCAGTATTGGTGCTATATAAATACTTAGTATTATACAGGGCCCATCGGGGATGAGGGAAAGAGGGAGCACAATATGGTTTTGAAAGACAGCAGAGCCATCAGTTACATGTACATGTGGTCAGAATTTTGAGAAAATTATATTACTTTAAAATTCAAATATATATTCAGTACTATAACCATTAACATTACATGTACATGTAACTGATCTGAGAAGTAAAGGAATAAGTGATTGTAAAATATATGTGATCTAGAACTCAGTAATTAACCGAGGAAGGCTAGACCTTTCCATAAAACAAATAGGCATTCCTTCCAGCAATATATTTAATTTAACACTGCTGTTTCTCAGCTTTGCCAATAAAAATGTTATTGTAAAGGCCCTGTTACACAATGCAATCCATAATGTAATTTTACTTGTAAAGCGAGTAAATAAT
>JANVCH010007901.1:0-12112 GCA_025505405.1 Epizoanthus rinbou
AATGAGCCCCAGGTCATAGAGCCAGTCAGACACGTTCTCCTACAGTACACGAGAAATCAACATCACTCTACTAACAATACTATGCGTCTATATATAAATACACAGAAAGCTGGTCCAGTATTGAATGAGCCCCAGGTCATAGAGCCAGTCAGACACGTTCTCCTACAGTACACGAGAAATCAACATCACTCTACTAACAAGTACTATGCGTCTATATATAAATACACCAAAAGCTGGTCCAGTATTGAATGAGCCCCAGGTCATAGAGCCAGTCAGACACTACTCTGTGTGTAGGTCATGCGATATTTTATTTCCTGAATTATACAAAACATTCTATAGATTGATTGTTGCTTTTCGTTTTCATCAGTATGTAACAGTAGAGTAAGAACTATATTTAAGTGTTCATTAATTTTGAGGACACTGTGCTTACGGTTTTAAAAAACGTCCTTCTACGAGAAGGCGCAGTCCGAGCGAACAGACCCTTGTGCTCTCTTTCAGACCTAGCGGCCCTGGCTCGAGAGAACATTTTCTCTCGCCAGGGTTTCTCGGGTCTGAGTGGGAAGGCTAGAGAAGACGTGATGGTCTGACCGTTTGCAGATGTTAGACCAAAGGCAGCACCTTCTCCTCTGTTATTTTAAGACCCTGAGTGTTGGTCCGGCCGGGACTCGAAGCACCGACCTCCCGTATGTAATCATGTACCAATCTACCGGTTGTCCGGATAATCTGTGTACGTATTGCAGCGCAGAAAACAAAGGCAATCAGTTTAAAATTGCAACCATGGTACTTTGCTGGTGGGAGTAAATTTATGAAGACTTGCTGTTTATGTTTTGTCATGTTGAATAATAATTGAACCAGAACTTTTCATGAGTAGAGATAGCCCACTTCCGAGGTCGGTAAAAAAACAACGACCCAATTGATGACTTAAGTTCAATTTATAGAATCTTATAAATCACTGTATTTTCTCATGTCGATATCGTCCACTAGTCCTATGTAATCTATCATAGACTGTCTTATGGCTTTGAATCCCGGTTTGGGAAGACAAGTAGCGTGTGTCCAAGTTGGGGAGGGGGTGTCCGAACAGTACAAGTCAGACATGGGCGAATTATGTGTTATCAAGGCTGCCAGCAGAAGCATTTCCTGTTTGTCTTCAACACATCCACGCTGTGTCATCTTTCTCTCCATCATGTTTTAAGTCAAAAGTATCAACGGACACTGACTCTTTATTTGATATGTTAACTTACCCTTTCACCTGCTATTTAAAGTTTGTGTTAATTTATCTATAATTTGGTGCAAACAGATCTGAATTCGTTGAGGTATGGCTACATCCTACAGTCCACTAACCAGCATTACTATTAAAAATGCACGAGTAACTAACTAAAAGATCATATGAATATCAGGTGGGTGTCGATTTCTCGTAATTTACACGTCACTGTATCTGCACATTTGAGGCTGGAATTTGAAGGGATTTAGCCATACAATACAACAATACAATAGGTTTATTAACCATCTCCGAGGTGCTTTACAGGACTAACTTACAATAATAATATTTCAAAAATACTAACATGCAATAATATAATATGCTAATTTGTTCATTTATCTATAATTTGGTGCAAACAGAACTGAATTTGCGCCAATATTCGCCATAGATGATATAGCATTAGTGACGTGGCAAAAAGCAGCGAACAAACCTGAACTTTAATGGCATTATCAGGGCAGGTGGTACAGCGCAGAAACACCTCCAAGTGTATTCTGGTCCTGGGACTCGTCACCGTATGAGTACAGTTACCACAGTAATAGCTTGATCTGCAGTAAATAACACAAGTTAATGATAAGTCATGCACTATACTACGTACCCGCATTGGATTTTTTTTTAAATTAATTAATTTATGTTTTAATTGAATTTTTTTTAAATTTGCCATAGCACTATTACAATATTGTATTACATTGTTTGTAAAACAAAAATATAAAACAAAAAGCATACACACATACATACATATATGTATACAAACATGATAATTATTATACTCACTATACTCACACTGTCATATTCTACGATATTTTGTTCTCCATATTTGAATTAGTTTATTGGTTGGATTCAAGCCACTCTAATAAAAGGTTCCATTTCTTATAGTAAAGATCAACTTTTGTTCTTGTCTTTGCAATTATATATTCAAGTTTTGCTGTTAATTTCACACGATTTAAAAATAATTCCAGACTGGGTAATGCTTTTTTTGTTCTTGCCGAATAAATTACTTGTTTAGCAATTAAAATAAGATGATTCATTAAACTTTATATAGCTATTCCCAGACCAATAATAATAAATAGCACAAAATAATAGCAAATAACACCGTGAAACTTGCTTCCTTGGGCTTGTGTTTTTTACAAGCTATTTTACAATTTTGTTGGAATAATATCACTCGATGTACAAATGTACATGTAATGAACAAAGAACATTTAATTGAAATAAATAAATAAAATTGAACATGTACATCATTCAGTGACTGGTCACACTCAAACATGAAACATGATTTCATCTCGAAGAATATTCATCTAGAATTATAAACCATTTTTTGGTACCTGACTGGGATTTCCGCAGTTTGCCAGTAAGTGGTTATTTGATTATTACCAGATTTCTTGGTCCATCATTGTTTAGAATGTTGCGAGTACAAAGTATTAAATACAGCTGAAATTAATTTGTCTACTGTCAATTCGCGTATCATTATATTTTAGTTCAAAATAGGTCAGTTCCGAAACCAGTGCTTTGTTAAAACTTTTAATTCCATTCATTATATATTTTATTATTTTCTAATCAATAGCTCCAGATGCTGCATGACGACTGTGAAACGTTTTTATCCGAAGCAGAGGAACAAGTTATATTCCAGTGTTTCACAGTTGAAACTGCCATCTTAAATACTGAAGGTCATTTGGCAGGGCTGGTGAGTAAGTAGGAAGCGAGGATTGGGAAGAGCTAAACTGAGTTTGATCTTAATTTTTCTTAAAAGGAAATACAGACTGGGAGTTCAAAAATATTTGTATTTTTTATTATTTACCAGGCCCTCTAAATTAGCAGGATTGGTAACGTATCAACTTTAGAAGAGTGTTGAGTTGAGTAAGATCTACATGTACATGTGTTTTTAATATTCGCATTCTTGCCAATTACGCGCTTTTTATAACAAGAACCAGATAATTTAGGCAAGCTGTACATATTGTTCTTAGTTTTTTATGCCACTTCAGCTTAAATTGTTCTTAAGTTGTTCTTTTCCCTAAGGACAACAACACTGTGAAATATACATGTAAGCCCCAAAGTAAAAAATAATACAATTGTTGTTTGCTTATTTTAGTCATAAATTTATCTTTTAAAATCTTTTAGAATGCCTCAGTGTCAAAATTACGAAGTAAATACTTATCACTTATACAGATTTGATCCCCGGTCTGTTAGTGTCAACTATTAACTGTGTTTGAATAGACATCTTAATCAAGTTTGATTTTGCAAAAATTTTGCACTCTGTTTATGCTAATAGGGTCTTTCATTTGCCACTGGAGCTGACCATCAACACATCGTCAGTGGCATCCATGCAAAGGTAAACCTGTTTTCAAAATACTTAGAATGAAATACTCCTAATGAAAATGTTAGATTTTGTATGAAAATGGTACGTAGTTTATATAGAGAGGTACATGCATGTAGTCACCTATTTACTTTTATGTACAAAAATTCCATAATTATGAACATACATACATACATGTACATTAATATACATACATACATACATACATACATACATGTACATACATACATACATACATTCATACATACATACATATACATACATACATACATACAAATATACAATATTTAGACACTTCTCTTATTCTTGCACATACAGTTAAATATATAATTATTCAGTTTGTGCATATAATTATGTAGTATTTTTTAGTTACTTTATGCACACACAAACAGTATAGTTAAAAGGAGTCAAGCTTAATGTGATGTAAATGTTTTATTTTAGTCTCCCACGTCACTAAGTGAAAAAATTGACATTGGTGATGAAATCCTTCAAATCAGCGAGCAAGTTGTGGTAAGTATAGTTTACTAATAAGTTAGTCTCAGAATTGTAGAAATAAACCAGAATGTGGAAAATTGTTATAAATGATGTCTGTTGTGGGGCTTCTGACCAAATAGTTTTTTTTTTACTGTCGTTTTACAAAAGTCTAGAACCCTTTAGCATGTAACTTACAGCTCGTAAGTTTCTAAAGGACAAGAGTTTCAGAGCAAATGTGTTACAATTGTTCATTCACATGAACAAATAAGAAAATGAAATTTGATAAGGACACTTGCAGTATCAAGGATACTCCCTCGTGAAATCTGTAACCTGCTTTACCTAGGACGCTCAAGTGACTGCTCCAACCTGTAGTATATATGTGTTTGCTTACAGATGTATTTGTAAACTGTGTTCTGTCCTAATTTGTTTACTTTCTCTCAGGTTGGATGGCAACAAGATAAAGTAGCAGAGTTGTTAAAGTCTCAACCAAGTTCATTTTCAATCATAGTAAAGAAACTACCAGGTGATGGTGTCTCAGAATCTGCGGAACCAGCTGTTAATGGCATTCGTGAACCTACAGACACACAAGTTGAAATATCTCCGATAGAAACTCCGTCTGACAAAGAAACTGACAATGTAACATTGAGTGCGCCCGAGCAGAAAACTGATGAACACAATGAGAATGAGAAGGAAAGTGTCGAAAACGTTTCTGTGACAGTTGATGTTGGTGGATTACAAGTAGAAGAAAAAGAAGAAGGGATGGAAAAGAAAGCAGAGGATGTTTCAGTGTCTGCTTCTGGTGATGAACTACCAAACGAAGTAGTAACTGAAAATTTAAAGGATGTATCAGTGGAAGAGCCAAAGCATGAAACAAAAGATGAAACAAAAGAAACAAATGATGAAACAATAGAAGAAACAAAGGAAATAAAACAACAGACAAAGGAAGAAGGTGAAGGAGGACAACCAGCTTTGCAGCCTGGTGAAGGACAGACAGACAGAGCTAACGAGGAGGTTAGTGCCGAGGACAAGGCAATTTCAGACGAACAAGAGACTAAAGTTGAGGCTCCTGCTACTGTTGTTACGGTTGAACTAAAGGAAGATCATTCTAAAGATGTGTTGGAAACTGAAGGTAAGAAACATGATCAATACAAAGGTGAATGATGGTAGGTGACTTAGTGAAGTGCAGGGAGAATACATGTAAATAGCTCTGTCCTTAGCTGTATATATAGTGGTGTCCAAAAGTCGGCTACATACAGGAATACATACTGGAAACTAAAGTGAAGAAACATGATACAAAGGAGAAAGATGGTAGGTGAAAGGTGAAAGTGCTGTTTAGTGCAGGGAGAATACATGTAAGTAGCTCTGTCTTTAGTTGTATAGTGGACATACAACATGTTGGAAATTGAAATGAAGAAACATGATACAAAGGAGAAATATTTTATTTTATTTTAGAAGCTTCCATCAGACTCACCGTTTACATAGTGAAAGTGCAGGGACAATACATGTAAATAACTCTATCCTTAGCTGTATTGTGGTGTCTAAATGTCAGCTGCATACGGTGCAGCTGTACATGTACATGTATATACAACATGTTCGGCCTGCTCTGAGGAAGGGCCAGCACTTGAACATGAAACGTCAACTGAAGTATTCCATCCTCATAGCAGAAAACATAACACAACAGCATTTTTGTTGTCGAGCCAATCATTGGCTTTCTTGCTGACGTTGCGAACTTAGTTAAAAGAAAATAGACTACAAAAGATAGCTCCAGTTTACACAGAGATTATAGCTATGTGTATGGCTGCTCTGCAGGGGGGAGTATTAATACTCTCAATCGCTTCATGCTACAGAAACCGGAGTTACATGTAGGCGCCGACACTGATAGGCCAATGTTGGCTTCTTCAATCCTAGATTGAAGGCAGACTTTACCTTTTTGTGACATATATGATGTACTTTCGGTGTGGCGTGGCGTGGCGTGGCGTGGCGTGGCGTGGCGTGGTGATCAAGACACACCGAAATTCCCCATTATTAAAACAACTGCATTCAACCAACACCAACATCTGCTACAGCCCTGAGACAGCGCGCAAAGCTGAATGTTTTCTAATGTCATTTTTAAATTTTTTTTAAATTTTATTTTAATTTTATATTGTAGTGTCAAGACTGCTTCTATAAAATTCGTAGTTAGAGAGTGTCATTCATGGTTTTTAACTAATCAGAACAAATGTTGTACTAGGCACTAACACCACTTCCACCACCACCACAAGAACAACAACAATATACAAACAAAGTCTTTGTGGATTAGTCCCAGTTTTTTTCATCTCATTGATGACTATGTAACTCCTAATTGCAGAAAAAAAAGCTCCAGTACAACGCACAAAATCAGTTGATGGTGGACAATCGGTGAGTGGAAATATTTGTGTACTATTAATAATAATAATAATAATAATCATAGTAATAATAACGATAATAATAGTGTCATTTGTACTAAAAACAATAGCGCTTAACAATAATACTTTTAAAATATCAAAAAAGCGATCTGAAGCTATATCATGTAGTTGGTTTGATAGCTATTTTTCTATTGTTTCAACAGCAATTCCTCCATATGCAGTATGCTTTCATGTTCGAGCCGACGTACACGCATATGTTCGAGTACCTCGATTTACTCTGAGAAACATCCTTATAGAGGTCTAGTAACATGTATATTAGCCCCCCCAAAAAAACAATGAGCAAACATAGAATCAAAAACTTGTGTTATCAATACGGTAACAAATTGCTTTACCTGCAGGAAAGCCCATCGACGTCCACAACATGGTATGTAGATGATAGCGGGGAGCCTGTGGAAGAGACAGAAGGTTATTCCACAACGATTGTAGGAGGAGTACCGCACAAAGTGCCGATCAGTTCAGGGTAAGTGGCAATGGTACTAAGAATTTGTATAGAATATGCTACAAACAAAGTGTTTCACGACTTTAACCAGCTTTTTTTCAATTTAATTTGTGTAACTTATAAAAAAATAAATAAATAAAAACGTATTTAATGGTAACTCCCCCATCGGGGCTTTTCAGCACCATATCAGAAATATGAAATTATAATCAAATGGAACGCAAATGGGTTAAAAAAAACCTACTGGCTGGGAGACTGGCCAGAAGGCTATGTACAGAAGTGTGGCCTGTGGGAGCCTGCTGGAATTGAACTCGGAACCTCCGGGTTACAAATCCGGTGCTCTAAACCACTCGGCCACGCTGCCTCCCACTACTTATCCGGTAAGTATAGGTGTGGTAGGACCAAGGGTGAATTGTGGAAGGGGTTGGACATCGATGTGTTTTGCAGTGTAGCGTAACATACATGAAAGGGAGGTGATCTAAGGCCTTGCTTGGCTGTGGGAGGCTTGATGTACATAATGGGAGTGCATAATTTATATTAGTTTTGCCAAATGAGCAAATAGTTATTTTTGCAAGCTCTGATTATGTACATTTTAGAAGTTATATTTGCAGCTGTAAAGCGCTATTAAATTCTAAAGAAATAGCGCTATATAAATTAAATTTATTATATTATTATTATTATTATTATTTAAATGTTTGTTTTTATTTCCTTAGGTTATGGTTGACGCTACTAACTGATGCACTGCCGCTCCTGGAACATGATCAGGTAGGGCTCCCATCGTCTCACCGTTTGTGTGCCTGCTATATACTTCCTCTCTTTCTGTTTTGCTCTCTGGAGCCCAAATAAGTGCAAATCTCGGGCATTCATCTCTCTCTCTTCTTAACCCACTCCCTAGATTTTGTTAGCTTTTACGCAGTGTTTTTAATATTCCCCCAAAATCTTTCTAGTAACTGTTACTTATTACTAAACGCGTTTTTTGACGTTTATTTAAATTTGCTACCCCCCCCCCTTTGGGTTTTTCTAAATTTATTCTTAAAGTTGGTACAAAATCACGTTTTTAGTTTATCATAACCACTATGCCTGGTGAACTTACTTCAGTTGATGTAATTACTAAAAAATGTTAACAGGAGAAAGATACTGAAAAACATGTTTTGTGAAAGGTGACTTCATTTATTTGGAAATGGTAACCATGGAAACCAATTAGTGACCTCGAGACGACACTCAATTAAGAGATGAAAGTCTGGTGAATATACATGCAAAATTGCACGACTAACGGACGAGGCATATTGAAAGTAGAGGGGGATCCTCCCAAAAACATTCGTGTTTCTCCAAAAGGCCCAAGCTTTCTAGGGCTAAATAATTTCTCCACATGAAGCATGTACATATAAAGAATAGGAGTAGCAAGTCGTTATTATCCATGGTAAATTAATCAGTTTTTACATTAATTATGCTTTAGTTAAATATCTGATAATTTTAAAATCACACGTTAACTATATAAAATGCAAATCAAATCAAAAGTTAAAGTGATATCCATAAAGATTATTCCATATCAACTTCTCAAATCCGGCTTTCTATGAATGACACACATAGAGGATCTTACATGGCTGCGCGAAGATTCGACTTTTATCTTCGAGTGTCAAATGTAGTAACGCACGTGTGAGCACAGCGAGTGATATTGATTTGCAAAAAGGGCGAAATTGCATCTTTTGCTGGCAATATATCTGTATTGCCCGGTCCTTCGGGTGATAGTTTGGTTGATATCAATAGAGATCGACCTCCAGAGTCGAACGGTGTGAAAAACAGATCAAGAAAAATATTTTTTTCTATATTGCACGACTTTGTGTGCAATAACAAAATATTGGCCGCTCGGATGACATCGGTAAGGATGGTTTCTGAAGCTGAACGTTGTGTTGTTACAATTGCACTGAGCTGCTTGTTTTCATTTTTATTTGTGTTCTAGTTATTAATGCTACTTACCGGGCCGGGTTTTGGAAGCTAATATCTCTTTATTACCCGATTTGGAAGGTATTATTTTCATATAGTTTTATTGTCCACCCGATGTTGTTTATATATTCAGAAGGTAACGTCTGACTCTCATCTGAATATCATAGTTAGTACAGGTCAAACATGTCCGAAAATGAAAGTTTAGATATCACAGTATTCCCCGGTCAAAATTCATTCGTTTCATGTGTTCTGAACATGTAATGGGATGCTAGGTGTAGTGTGAAACGTAAAATACGAACGTTGTTTTAATTCGATGTTAGCGTCTACTCAGCATCGGATTCCGAATCCGTTGCTGGCTAATTCGATGCTAACTTCCAGTGAGTACGATATTTTATATGTATAATAATACATATGATATGACTTTTATCATCACTTTAATACTCGATATCTTATGAATTTTCATATGATAAATCAGATTATTTTATGGGCGGTACGTAACATCCGCCTATTTTCGTTTACATTTGGTTTACACGAGATAGCATATAAACACTGATTGTACTTGGAAATTTATTCATTTTCATCATTAGTTAGCTTTGATTCCTTTCCGATTGACATTCTCGTTTGTTACCTTGAGCTTCAGTTCTAGTGGTTTCGAGTAGGCCTGTCCACAGGTTGAGGTTACAAGTTGCTAAAAATTTTGCCAGAAATTTCTCAAAAGTTGCTCATTTTTGTCAAAAGTTGCCCAAAAGTTGCCCCTTTTTTGAAAGGTTGCTCAAAAGTTGCTTTACATGAAAATCATCAGGGGGTATATACAAAGTTCAAATAGCAGTATATATAGTCAAACAGTCGGTTGTTTATTGATGGTACTTTCCTTCTTGCTAACGAATTATTTGCAAGCATTGCAGCGAAGCTTTCTCTCTACCACACGAAAATGTTCTCCTTTATACTTCTCAACCTTGTCCCATGCACTCACATTGCGCGGATCTTTGCTCCCACGGGTACTTCGCTTCTGGCCCGGGGGCAGTGGAAGGGTTGACTGGACTTTTCGTTTCCTGGCAATTTCGGCTTTTTTGGAAACACCAAGACTCGCTGCGGCTCGTGCAGCTTTTTCAAGGGGACCTTCATCGTCTTCCAATTCATCGACTTCATCTTCTGACAAATCTTCTTATTCAGATTCTGACATACGATAAACCTTAGTGGCAAAAAACCCCTAACACATTGCAATGGCAGCTTATAAATTTAGAAATGTTAGACACGACGAAAGACTTTCATAACACCGATATCCGCCATTTTGATTGTATTTTGCATTTTGCATTGGCGGTCGAGCGCATGGCGGGAAGGCCACATGCTACACATGCGGATGGAAAATAGTATATTTGATCTAAAAACTAACATTTTAACCCCTAAAACAGGTTTTCAAACAAGTAAATTTGCTTTTTCTCTCTTTTAAATACGATAAAAATATTCGAAGCTAGATAAAAAACAAAAAAGTTGCTCAAAGTAAAGATGTTACTCGAAGCAAAAAATGTTGCTCACAACCCAAAAAGTTGCCAAGCAAGTTGTGGACAGGCCTAGTTTCGAGTACATGTTTTTTCTGCCTCATTAATTAAATGCTTTTAGTAACTTGCTGTTGATCCTTTGGATATTAGGTTATGTTTTTTTTGCTTTAATTCACATCAAGTTGTTCAAGCAAATCTGCATCCAAATCTTCGTTCAATATAACATCGCCAGGATGGGCGAGTGGGTATGCGCGCTATATAAATATATTATTATTATTATTATTATTATTATTATTATTATTATTATCGCTGTTTGATTAGAACTAAAAGCACTACTTACACGTCTCAACGCAACCATTTAAAATATTTATTGAGCACACGTTATTTATTGGTTTTTTCCAACTAATAATAAACATACCTTATAGGAATAGATTTCTGTAATGGGGACACGTGCCTGGAGCCATCGGTTACCATGGTCACCGGCCATTCTCCACTTCAGGAATTCCCGGTCACCTTCACGCTGACAGTAAATGTTTAACCTACCCGTGCCCGTCCCGTACATGTGGTAGTCAAATGTAAGGCAGTTGTAAAAGGAAGGTACCATTGTAGTTTCGAACAAAGCTTTGTCTCCTTTCTGTCTTGGCTTAGATGATTCAACATAATGGAACGAGTTGCTGTAACCATATTCTGCATATCAAATAGAACACACCAGACTTTAGTCTCGCATTGTTTAGCATTACAGTTAAATATGTTTACATTAGAAGTTCGATAGATATGGCATACATTGAAAACGTCACTCTGCTAGTCAAAACCTGTATTAAAAGAGTAGCTACCAATAAACAGGTTACCATCCGGGTTCGTAAGTCTTCCGAATGGCTGGGGTCCTTAGGAAGACAGTGCTTCGCTAAAGAGTCGTGTACAACAATTATAGATCCCACATGCAAACCGACAAATCACAGACATACCACAATCTCACAAACAAACACAGGCCTCACCTGAAGAGTACGCTTATTTGTCGAAACGTCGCGAGGGAATAAACAAGAAAAAGCACCAAAAAGGAATATAAAAAAAACAAGAAGGAAAACGAGGAAAACCAAAGATGAAAATGAAGAGGCTGGGAGAGGTATTGTGGTGCTGTTCCATTTAGAGATTTGCAGACAAGGAGGGGCACTGTGTATTCGATTCGATATTCCACAGGAAGCCAGTGAAGCTGTTTCAGAAGGGGTGTTATGGGACAGAACTTAGAAGAACATGTGACGAGTCTCGCAGAAGCATTTTGAATACGTTGCAGCTTGGCAGTAAGAAGCATGTTTTTATATGTAATCGGGCAATGTTTTGCACGATTCGGTAAAATATCAGGGCGAGTTTGGTCGAGACATATCAAACAAGCCCTGATATTTTACTGAATCACGCAAAAAAACTGTGTTGCACTAAGAATTTCAAGAGTTCCTACGTGCTGCAGATCAGATTAAAAAAAACCCAAAATATTTTACTGTGGTTAAATATACTTTATTCAGCGTGTTTAAAAATGTTGTTACAAAGTGTTTGATCATTTTCTTCATCATTTTAAAGAGGCGGGATATCGCTGGGGTCGTTCACAATCTCTGTGATCACTGTAAAGCATATCTCAGTATCTAATGGCTAGGGTCGTTGAGATAGACCTCGGGTTGTATCTGAGCGATCGGGATATCGGATATTATTCTTCGACAGGACATAATTATGTGAACTAGCAGCTTACGTTTCACGTAA
>JANVCH010008012.1:0-12109 GCA_025505405.1 Epizoanthus rinbou
CCCGGGGGAAAGCCCCCCCCCCCCCACTTTTTTTCAAAATTCACTGGACTTTGAAAAATATTATAAGTACGTGATTTGAGCCCGCACATTTTCATTTTCCAGTTGTTATTTCCACATAATTAATTACGTGTGCACAAAAAGAAAATAAGAGAAATAAAGTGGAGGGTACAGGATTTGCAACCCTAAGGGGTTAGACAAAGAATCCTGCACCCTAAATATATTTACAGATTTTAATGAAATGCTATGGTAGAATGGCGGATTATATTTATTTTTACAGTAATTATTACAGACAACAACAACAACAACAACATATTTTATTTACACTCAATGAATTTACAGTTTGATCAATTAAATATTGAAAGACAAAGCACACATTTACATTGACGTGAGTACGGAAGAAAAGTTTTCAAAAAAGAAGTGTACTACAGAGAAGGATCAATCACGGGTGTATTAAAATAATTATTGAGTAAGGAGAAAGTTCTTATCACTCTTCCTAAAGACCTTGGTGGATGGACTAGTTCTAGGGGGATCCCAGGGGGGTCACAGTTGTGATTTTGATTCCAATAATGGATCACAATAAAAGTTTGAGTGACTTATCACGAATCATGGATGTGATGTTAATCCCAATAATGCATTATGTCATGATGAAATTTTGAGCATCTAATCATGAATCAATTTATTTATTGTGAATGTGATGTTGACCCCAATAATGGATCACAATGAAATGATGAGCCTCGTTTCAATCTGCAGAAGTGAATGCAACTCAAGGAAAAATAGAAATTACCCATAGTCTTCCAGTTTAATGAATTTGGTGATGATTATGTGTCAAGTATAGTAACTTAAGGCAGAAGCTATTCTCTCTATAGGTGTTTCAGTGCCAGTTGCATCACATGGAGAAACAACACCATCCTGCCCTGATACGTTGCCTAAGCAAGAGATGAAGTTAAAGCTGACAATTCCTCTGATGAGCATGCTTCCCAACACACACAGAATACTTCACTCAAAAACACAGGAAAAACAAGAAGCAGCTGTTCAAACGAGGTTATTATTAATTATTATTATAAAGATATTCAGATACTTGGTCATGTTCATTTCCTGGTAATTCTGGATCTGTACCAGGGTTTACAGAGCCATACCTTTTAGCTTTTTGAGTTTTTAGTATTCAAGGGTCTCGGACAAAAGGCATATTCAACGAGCGATCGGACATTTTTATTATCATTCTAAAAAATAGTCGTCGTAATAGATGTCTTTAAAAACTCGATTGCACAACGTTGAATCTGAGAAAGACTTGGGAAATGAAATGTAAGAAGAAGGAAAAAAGGCATCGAACCTTGCTTAGTCTTTAGACCAAGGTTTAGAATTAGAGTTTCCATGTGAAAGACATGGAAAATGTAAAGAAAGGGAAAGAACGGAAAAGGGATGTAGGGGAAAAAGGAAAAAAAAGAAGAAAAGTAAAAACAGAAAAGGAAAAAAAAATATTGTTCATGATCCGAGATTTGAACCTCGGGCCTCCAGTGTTCAAAGCCCGTACGTTATCGATTGAGCTAGCCAGACACATACCCCCTACAAAGGAATACATTTAGATACTGTATGTAACATGGCAGGCTGAGTGGATCCCGACATCGGGAAAAAGAGATACATACATACAAAGAAGGACACAACCCTTCAATGATGAAAAGAATATATGATATTATTTTATGCTCCATACATATATATATATTATTAAATATATACTTTATTTCTGTTGTGCAAAACAAAGCTTCAATAGTTTATTTCAGATTTGTTTTCTTTATGGTTATTTACTAATATATTTTCTTATTTTTCAGAACTCGAGCATCAAACAGTATATCTTCCCTGGGAACAGATGATATACTAGATGAGGATTTGGAGCCATATGATGATGAAGAGTTAAATGAGGACGACTTGCTGAGGGATGATACATCAACTAGTTTTGGGTTGTACAGTAACTCAGCAGCAGAGACAGTGCCACAGAATACATCGACTCCAATTCCAGCAAGCACAGAGCTGGAAGTAGATAACAGTACATTTGAAACTGAAAAGAATATTGATGAGGCCACTAACGAGTCATCCAGTGTAGATTTCAGTGATGTTCCTCTAGGGTCCAGTCATAACGAAGATGAAGATGAGGTTTGTAGATTTGTAAAAATAATGTTTCTGATTCACTGAAATTATTGAGCACTACTAGGCAATGATCATAAACTAATATTTTCTGAAAATCTTGATTTTGGTCATTCTCATTTGATCATGCTCATTTGGTGAAGAGTTGGTCGTGAATTCATGATCACAAGTTTTATTAAGAAATTTCCTTTATAGAAGAGATAACATTGCTGTGTGGTAGGGTGTTCTTCACCAGCTGGAAGAAGCAAGTGTTCAGTTATAGTTTTACCAGAATTTCACAAGATTTACAAGTACTTGATTTGTATATCAAGCTTTGCACCCTCGTCTGGTTTTGCCCAGCAGGTTTTCTTGTAAGGAATACACAATCATATCAAATGTTTTTCATACCATGTCAATGGTGAAAAGATTTTCAACAGTACTGTATTAAATAATGATGGTGAGATATATTATGTTGGTACTAACAATAAATTTCAAGCAATAACTTTGGCTCTATATACATACAATAACATGTACAATCTCTTGACAATATCTCACTTACTGTCAGCAATTCCTAGTTTAGTGATTGCATTTTGAACAAATCTCAATTTAACACTTGCAATAGCTAAGGACAGGTATAGGATATAAGGGACCAGTCCTTATTTATAGAGGGGGGGAGACATATACTTGAAAGATAATATAATTTTTGCCCCTACCCCCTTTGAAGCCAAATATTTCAAGTGACCCCCTTCCCCCCTCCAAAGAAGATGACTTTAGTTTGTGACATTTGCAAACACACACACGCACACCCAGAATAAAAGTAGGTATCCATAGTATCCATGTATCTGTTTTTCTGGAGCTGACTTGGAGATTTTGAAAGGGAGGGTATCATGTATACATTAAAGGTATTGTAATGTCAGAGTGAAGACGATTGGTACTGAATGCATTTATAAGTTTCTAGGAGATGTGGGGGAATGTAACTCAGCAGCTGGTTTGTTAATTTGAAACACAGTAGAAGTATCTATAAAGACAATTCAATTTATTTCATCTGCACTTCTTGAAATTTGGCCATCATACGTGCATTGGCAAGTCCCAATTTGAAGCCCAAAATTTATAATTACTGGCAACTGATGAAATACAAGTTGTAATTATGTAAGTAAACAATGTATAATTTGTGTCTTGCTAGGTTCTGTCGCTCCATCCCTTGATGGATGAGTTTAATGAAGAGTGGGACGAAGACAGATGGCACACAAAGGGAACAAGGTAATATTTCATGTATGCAACAACTTCTTTATGGTCAGGGTTTTGTGTGAGCCATGCAATCCTGGCAAGTTATATTATTTCAGCTCCTCAAAACACAGTCCTGGAGATCGTGGAAAAGCAAAATTGGTTGTGAAAAGTTACAACATTGGATTTTTGCTTGGCTGATGCCAGGATTTTTGGAAGGGGGTGCAAGTTGTCCAGGCTTTAAGTCTTGGTTTCATGCATTAGTGTTCTTACAGATATTGGAGTCTATCTCAAAAATGGACTGTTAGGAACTCTAAGAATGGCCGTATTTACCTAGAGAGACAAATTATTCGTCTGAGACGAATTATTCGTCAAGGTAAATACGGAGACGAACTAAACAGACACACTAAAAATACCCAGTTTAGTTTGTCTGTTTAGTGCATCGTTTGGATGCTCTAAACAGACGAATAATTCATCTGAAGGGTAAATACGAGACGCACTAAACAGACTAACTAAACAGACCAATTGATAGCTTTGTAACCATGCAAGCAAACTTTGTTGTTGGTCCCAGTCTCTCTCGACAACCAGATCAGCAAAACAATTCGGTTTGATGCATCTCGTATTTAGCCAGATGCATTTCAATTGTCCCATTTGATGCGTCCCGTATTTACCTAGACCAGTCGAATAATTCGTCTCAGATGAATAATTCGTCTCTCTAGGTAAATACGCCAGTCATTAGAACAGGCGACAGAAGTACTTTATTCACTAATTATTATAAACATCTACTAAAATAACCGAGTGGGAGGTATATAAGGGGGAATATTGTGCCCGAGGTCTGGACTGCATACGTGTATGACAGACCAAGGGCAAAATATGCTCCCCTACAGACCCACCAAACGAGGTTATTATGATTTTTATTATATGGCTTTTCTCTTGCTTATGAAACAGTCGAGTTGCCGGTCCGCAACGACATGTCTGTATGGTAAAATACAGACCTGGTTTTCAGCCAATCACAACGCATGATTTATTTACAGACCTGGGAGTCCAGCTTGCCATATAATAAATTTACATATTACATATCATTATATTTTTATTATAACAAGTCAAAAACTTGTTATAGTCAGGCAAAAGTTACTCTATATTCACTTCGCTATGCCGCACACTGAACCATATTATAGATCGTTACTGCTCACTCTGGGCCATTCCACAGTATTCCGTATGTCGCGGAGGGGAAAGTCAGACGTGTTTAGCTCATTATAATGTCTTAATATTTTGATATTTAATTTTACTGAGACAGGGGCTGTTAGGCAGTGTTTACATGATACCCGATCGAGTTTCATTCCGGTACGACTTCATCCCTGTTCCCTACAAATCGCTGCATTTATTTACATGATACCTCAACAAAGTTTGTACCGGAATGACTCATTCCGGAATGAACTCATCTGCGTTCTCGCACCGGATCGAAATTTTCGATCTGGAACGAAATCTGACCGCAAAGGTTTTCCAGCATCATGTAAACAACGCACGAGTTCATTCCCGAACGAAATGGCAGCGGAGTTGAACTTTTGGTAGACTGGAACGAATAGAGCATGACCAGGAAGACATACACTGATCTCTGCTCGTTCGAAATTTTTTTTCCAGTCTTTGGGAACACAGCGCTATCCCATCGTGTTACGCCACTACACATCCCTTCCTTCCGGCTTGATCCAATATGAATATCGTCGCTTCCTTCGAATCACATATCTTTTCACTTTAAAAGGCACAGTCACCGATTTGGAAAACAGTAAGATGCGAAGAATTGAGTCTACGAAGAATGGTGATTTCGAAAGGGATTTTAGGCCGAGCTATAAAACTGCGGAAATCGCTGTTGCAAGCACCCAGACAAGCGCCCTGTTTTCAGTTGCTCAGCTGGTACGTAGCTCGCGGGCTAGTTCACTCCGGTGCGAGGTCACTCGGGCGGTTTGAATGTAAACGTGGAACGAAAACACAGGTTTCGTTCCGGAACGAAGTCGACCCGGTATCATGTAAACATCCCCTTACTGATAGCCATTTAATACAGAAAAGTGTTCTACTGTGAGCAAAACCAGTTTTTGACCTTAAAGTAAAAACAAAGACTATTGAAATATTGACATTTAGCTCCAGAGGTGGTGGCCTGTTTAATTCCCCTCCCCTCACTCCCTCAGGTTGATTGGAGTGACAATTAATTTGTTTCCACCTATATTCTACGATCCGTGAAAGCCGTTATCTAAACGAATGCATGCAGCATTAAACTTAACTCTAAGCTAGAACACTCAGTGCTGATGCATGCAATCGAAAATGTTCCCGGTGTATTATAATTTATTCTTCAGTCGGTCACAAAACAAGTGATTCTTCTAGAGTTTTGTCTTTATACATCCTTTTTTCAGAGAATCACACTCTCATAATCAGTTTCTTTTTTTCTTTCTTACATACACCGTCCAATGGAACGTTGACAGCAAAATAATGAAATAAAGACTGAGTGTGAAGAACAAACCAAATTCAAGTGGAGGTCGTGGTCAAAAGTTGCTTGGTAGTACATTAAAAGGAAAAGACTAGTCCTCATTATATATGCAGCAGAAGTAATGCTCTTTCAACATCAAACGTTCCAGTCGTATTAGCAAACCGGCATATATATTTATGACCTACCTCCGAATATTTCTCTGAACCCATTTCATTGCCTCTATCTGATCCATCATTCCATAATTTCCACGAAGGTCTTTATCCCCGGTGGCCAGAAACCCGAGAGCACCAAGGCGGTAATTTGAAGATACGACAATCACATTACCCTCCGTGGCTAGGGTCTCCAAACCCTGCTGGTTACCTGATCCAAGAATGAACCCACCACCATGAAACCAGTGCATGACGGGCAAAAGGCGGCCATCGGACGGCTTCAGAGATGGAACAAAGACATTCACATGTAAACAGTCTTCACTGATGTCCTCGAGTTTTAGCGCTCCAAACAGTAGCTGTGGGCAGGATTTACCGAACGCGATTGCGTGGAACGTGGAATCCCATCTGTCAGGAGCTGTCGGTGCTTTGAAACGTTCAGCCTTAGCAAACCGTATCCCCAAGTACTCGTCCACGAGTTTGTTGGTTGGAAGACGGGTGATCTTTCCACGCACCAGGCCATAGTCTGTATTCACCACGTTTGTGAACGTAATGTTTCCATTCCCTTTAACTTGGCAAGGGTAAAAAAATACAAAGACTGCGATGAAAGAAAATCCCGCATAGGTAGGAGCTGAAAACAGATTCATGTCGATTTTCCAGGAGCTCCACTCTTCTCTGTTTCACTTCAGTTCATTTGACGAGGTATTTGACTGAAAAACGTTTGAGTCCTGGTGAATTGATATCAGGGAAAGATTGACGGACATTTAAAGCCTTGCAGCGGTGTGGTATTGGTTGAGAATATGTCAATTACATCATAACTAATTTATAATGATGATCGCGTGGTTGAAATGCGCTTTCACCTGCTCCATATAACACCCAGCACTTAAGGATGTTTTCCATATACAACCTAACACATCGCAAACAGTTGCAATCAGGACATAAATATAGAACCAGTTCTATCTTTCTGTAATGTTAGCGTTTTCTTACGATTGTTTGCGACGTGTTTCATCGTACGGTATATGAACAACAATCTTAATATATTGGTGATCCAACACTTGTAGCACGTGTATTAGTCAGTCCACACACAATCTGCAAATAACGTTCCAGTTTTGTGTTATATACGAATGCGATTCAACACTAGTAATAATATAATAGTATTCTTTATATATTTTGCATCATCTGTAAGAAGCTAAACAAACACACAAACAGTAAACATTTTCGATATGTGGGATATGCATTGAAGCGAATTCTAACATGATATTCGACGCAAAAATGCCATGCAAATATAATTTTCTGAATCGATATTACTGTTTTTTATTCCGGATTATCCGTTTACCATTAATGATTTGTTAGAACGACAATGAGTATTTAACTAGAGTTCAATTTAAGTGCGATATATGTTTGTATTGCATAACTGCATTGGTGCATTGCATCAAAAATGCATCGAGGTGACGCTCTGACCTACTGATATGTGCACATGATGTAAGACGCTCAGTGGAAAACATAAAGCATTAGATATGTCCATTCTGTTACTCTATTCTTAAAATTCTTGACAATCATAAACTTACATCTTAATATTATACCGGATATTAAATCTAAGTATGCCGGAAACACAATTAGGGCTAACTGTTTTAGAATTTGCATTAAAATTGTTGTAAAATCTGCGCCACTTTTTGTGCATCGTAGAAGAACTTGTTAGAGAGCTATTTTGCCGAGGTTAGTTCACTTTGTTAAACTTTCTGTGTTGAGGAGTTGTGCATTTTATGTCGTAATGATGACTCGCACAATAGAGAACGTGTGTCCTAGACGTGAGATAAACATTTCTAATATTGGAATGGGTGTCTATTGTCGGAAACTCACGTACGTCCACAGGTAACCCAGGCTATTTATCAGTGATGCGAAGTTTTCAGTTTGCCTGTTCACTGCCGCACGTCCAGTATCGTATTTAGGACTTTGTATGGCAAATATTCATCACTTAGAATACTCTAGAGAGTAAATAGAATGAATAAACATTTCATTTACAGTCACTTGTTTGTTGTTGTAATATGTGTCTCCATGTTGATTTTAGGGCAGATTAAGCCGGTATATTTATCAGTGAAAGCAACTTGTAGCTTCAGTTTGCCTGTTCACTGCTGGATGGCCGCGATATTGGATCGTATTTAAGACTTGAATAGTTCAATTTGAAAGATCTCGCGAAATACCGGCTCAATCGGCCCCAAAGTCAGCATGGAGACAAATATTACCACAATAAACAAGTAAGTGCAAATGTAACGTTTATTGATGCCATTTATTAGAGTATCCGCAAAACTGAAATATCGGCCATACAAAGTCTTAAATGCGATCCAATATGGCGGACGTCCAGCAGCGAGCAGGCAAACTGGAAGAAACTGATAAATATACGGCCCCAAAATCCGACACATGGCCGACAAATATTACAACAAAAAACAAATAACTATAAATGAACATATCTACCTGGAATCAATTTGTTTTAAATGTCTCAAAACTCGGATTCTTGCAAATAGTGCTGTTTTCAATCCGTAACTTATTTAGAACACTTCAATCAACGTATTTGTACATCATTTGTATTTCAATATGGCTACAGAATGGGTGGGGGAAAGAGAAAGAGGCTGGGGTTAGCGTGAGGGTTGTGGTGGATTATTTTGTTTTTAATTTTAGTGAAGGGATTGGAGAGGGATATTTGTTAAGGCAGTTTAACTTGCTGGGTTTTTTACCTGTTTTAAACTGGACGCATTGTTCTTTTTCAATTTATTATATTTTATTTATATACATACATGTACAATGAAAGTTCAATAAAGATAACATTAAAGATAAAGATAAATAAAGAAAGATTGTTTGCAGGTGACATTTTGATTGATCGACCAATCAAAACAAGCACAAACTTGCATTGAATGATAAATATATATACATTTTTGAAATATCAATATATTCTCGGCCTCTGAGTGAGGACACGGAGAATAACGTGTTTTTTTCATTGTTTATTTTCTTGCGTCCCATCTGCTTCGATTTCACTATCGCTGCAACAAGACGTTCCGGTATAAAAGGGTTATCCCTCCTCCCTTTCTCGCCGTGTAACTTGAAATTTGAAATTCAAATTGCAAATTGCATAGGCAGTGGACAAGCAAGCGAGTATTTCAGTCCTCTAGTGTTAAAATAGTAAATTTCTTATGCTAAAATGTAAATAAGCGAGAGAAAGGTGAACAGAAGGAAGCTAATATATTAGTAATGATTTCCAAAAGCGTTGACGGTGTATTTGGGGGCTTGCTACGAGTTTGGTTTGAATTTCGCGCGATAGAATATGTCGGGGCGTACTGAAACAACACATGTTGCGGAGTTGTAACAGAAATGTTCACTGCACAGAGGTTGAGTGACAACTGAATGTGTCATTGGCCTGGCCCCTTTATACCGGAACTTCCTGTTGAACTGCCTGCTATCAAGATGGTACAAACTTGGTCTTCACGACCATGAGTTGTAGCCTTTCACGGCTGCAAAATACCAATACTGGCACCAGGATGAAAATAGTGTTAACATCACCATTGGTACCATAGTGATCATATACTGCTTTCATAATGGCGGACGACGCAAACTATTTACATGAAAACGAGGTCAGGAAGTCTTGGTTCAAACAACTGAAGAAGACCGTCGAGTGCTGAATAAAGGCTTCTCAAACGAAAGATCTGTTGCTCTATATGAAGACGACATACCTGGAGCTTTACTCCAAGGCCGAAAACCAGCACAGAATTGACCATTCCAAAAAAGATGGCGACTGGTATATTTACTCATAGATCTCACCGCACAAAAACCCTAAAACCACTCATAACAATGCAATGAAAGTCCTAAAAACTTCAAACATAGCATTCACAATGTTTTTGTACAGTGAGGAAGTTCGCAAAAATATATGGCTTTCTATGTGCCCATTCGTTGTGTTAGGTTCGCAAGGAATTGTGGTTAAATCAGGGCGGAGAGAGGATGGGCGGCGAAACGGGGCGCTTTGAGCCAAAAGGTGTGATACCTGGAGACTGGGTGCTAGTTTGAAATTCAGGAAAAACGGTCGGTACGCCAGGCATAAACATAAACGTTACCGTAAATCAATAAATGGCGTGCAGTTCTGAGTTCCTTGGCGAGGAGCTTTACGGGTCTCAGTAGAATAATTACTTTCGTTTGATTTCACCGACTACTTACGAGCTGATAGAGGATTCGATTCCTGAAAGTACTGTGGAAACAAGTGAAGCAAGTTAGAACAAAGTTTTCTCTCTACTATAAACAAGTTCACTCCAGCCGATTTGCTCGAGAGACTGTGTCTTGTGTGATCCAGAATTTGATCTTGAAGATGAACGAGCGGTTGCTTTATCTACTTTGAAACTGGAAACTGACTCATCTGCCCAGATATATCTCTTTGATTCTGTGGCTGATATTTTTGTAGAATGCTTTAAACTGAAAGCATAAAACATGAACGAGTGGTATTTTCTTTGTTATTGCTGTGTGTTCTCTTAGAAATATGTATATCTCTGATTGTAATATGTAATGTGTTTTGTTCCGCCATCGACCGCTTTTATCATCCTGTATGGTCCTCGGACTACTAGGATTATAAATAAATATGTATGTATGTACTGAGGCCAGAAGCAAATCAAAACTCTATTGTAGGATCTGAAGAGCGAGAGGCCAGACCAGAAACTGAAAGTCTGCCCAACTCGATCTGCTTCAAAATGCTGCTTTTTTTCTCCCATTTGGGCAGTGGTTATTGCTGCAGTTGCCATTTTAGGCCATTTTCCTTGAACAAATGAATGAGGCGTTATAAAGATCGTCGCTGTCCAATTCTGCATTTTCGACACTGAGTCGTACGTCCGAGAAATTTCATCCTTTCGCGAACCTTTTGTGGAGTGTCAAATCTTGCTTCCCTTTTACAATCCGGCTTTGTTGGGGTGGAAAGAACGCGTTTCATACCACCTTTTTCATCCATGTCGACGATAATAGTAAACACCAAACAATAATACAAATTGTACAACGCAAAACTTTATACAATGCAACACTCTATCGCTTGCAAATACTGAACTTAGCGCAGCAACTGAACTTTGGGAGTTTGATGTACGTTTCGACAATGCAAGACAATATGGCGCGCAAAAGAAAATTGAATAGTTGGTTTTTGAATTGACGTAACTCACTTATTTCATTTTATTTCATTCTGCAAATTTTACACGACGTAGATATTTTATTGGACTATGTCATATTTAAATTCAGACGACGGGACTGAACGTGGCTCTGCACAATGGGCCGCTGCGTGCAAGATACTATAACTTTCTGCTCTCACATGGATTTGATGCTCGACTTTTGAAAACAGAATTTAACGATTCTAGAAATATTAAACATTTAGAACATTTATTGATGTAAACCTTATTAGTCTGCTAACACAAAGAGTGTTGAAAGCAAGAGTGAAGTACGTACACGAAATATCGGCTTGAAGATGGGAAGGTCTGTTTCTTTCTCAATCGACAGCAGAGCGGATAGAGCGGACCGGAAGCGCGGACTTGGCTCACTTCCGGGTATCACACATTTTAATTAAAAGTAAGCGCGGACCGCCCGTTTCGCCGCCCATCCTCTCTCCGCCCTGCTGCAACAAACTTCTGTTTGTACAAACAGAAACCCCAACGGGTGTTAAAGAAAGAAACAGCTAAGGAAATGCTTCTGCGAAGGTGAGATGAGATTATTTCTGATTTCGAAAACGTAACTCTCGATCTCAGCGAAAAACACAAGTTGATCGAAGAGTCGAAGAAATTCGGTCGCATAGCAACATGCATCGCACACTCGCAGAATTTCAGCGGCCGTTGTAGTAGCGTCAAACCAGTTTCAAACCTGACTGGTACGTCCAGGTTTCTGGACGGCGGTGGCTTCAAACGATCGAGCGGTTGTTCGCAGAGGTCTCTATTTCTCCTCGTTTATCGTGGAGATATGAGAGATCTCTTCTCGCAGGGTTTTGACAGAGGAAACGGACGGAAACATGCAAACACTGTGCATAGGCACACCTTCACGTTTACTCAAGTGTTTGTTGTCAAATAAAACTGAACTCTCGTGTTTAACCAGGCGCCCGAGGGGGGGGGGGAGGGTACTCCCATAAATTTACTATACG
>JANVCH010008123.1:0-12105 GCA_025505405.1 Epizoanthus rinbou
ACCCCCTCAGTATACCCCAGTGTCCCATGAAGGACCCCCTCAGTATACCCCAGTGTCCCATGAAGGACCCCCTCAGTATACCCCAGTGTCCCATGAAGGACCCCCTCAGTTCAGTGTGCCCCAGTGTGTCCCCTTGTCTTCAAGTATCAGACACTCTTGATCCTGAAATAATTATGATTGTTGAGTTCCTGAAATAGTACTACACATGTAAACAGTGACGTTTTCAGTTGGAATGCAACCTTATTCACTGGGCATCAGGAATATCACTATCAACTGACACGTTAAAACTGCAGTCTCGAAACCAAGCACGTTGCATTAAAATCTACACGAATCAAACTACATATACTTGACTTCGATTAAATGTGATGGTTCTTTCATGTTTTGTTCAGCATGTGGAAATAATTGCATCTTTAATGGGTATTATACAGCAATTAGAACATTTTCTTTGCTTTGAATACACGCAATGAGGATGTAGTGCCGACTAGAGACACTAGAGTGGAGACATTACATTGTTTTCCAGTTGTATCTGGAGAGAAAGAGAACTTACGACAACAAACTGATAGTTAAACAGTCTCAAACCCCTTTCACCTTTTTAATGTTGCCGCTTACAGCAGGTACAACACTGTGTGGGGTAACGTGGGTGTTTACCTTATTTTGACCAGGACAAGAAAAGAGTTTACTTGAAGCATACATCATCCAACTTTTCTCATCACTGGATTGATCGCGCGCTGATCCTGGCGATCCCCCCCTCCCCTCCCCTCCCCATAGAGCCTGCTACACAGGCTATTCTGGATGCTGTTGATGAAAAGGTCATGGGCAACAGAAAGCACTCCTTTCCGCCATAACTCACTAAAATGGTGTTCCGCCGTATCATGAGAACGGAATGACTCTAATCTATGAACAGGGTCAGTGTGGCTGGACTAGTTCCAATGGTGAGCATGTTTCATCTGAGAACTGCCTTGACGGGCCAACCATAACTGACAAACGGAAAGCGCTCTTAGATTCCTTTTGTAGTTAATGCTAACTAGATCATAGTTTATACTGTACATGTAGCACACAAATCGTACCTCAGTCTGTGAGATGAACTCCTCCTGTTCCAGCCCGTTACCATACATAAGACCAGTCTCATCTGCTAACGCAATGATGCTGCAGGCTGCAAATGAGGAGAACATGTTAATAATCTTAATAATTAAATACAAACCTCTGGTATATGTTTTACATGGAAACAGATGTTTCCAAATCAAAACAGCTGGGTATTTCTTAAAACAAAAGTAATCTTTAAATTCCGTTTGATTTACCTTAAAATCCGCTTGAATTTCACAAAATTATAAGAAAAAAAAGTTTGACTTGGCATTTTTGAAATAAAGCATTTATTACACTCACAGTTGGGTATTAGTTGATTATAGCCAAGCTGACAATACATGCCTCTTTTACTATCTGTGACCTCATATCTATAATTGTTAATTAGGATGTCATTTTATATTTTCATATTAAGTTTAATTTATACACATTGCTTTGTGGGCCTTTTGATAACTGAGTAGAAATATTTAAAGGTTTCAGCTGTTTTTGTGTGTGTTAAGTTTACTGTATGCCCAAATACCGATAGCGTCAACAGTTGCATGCTTGTTTGTGAAACAAGGACGGGAGCACTAGCATCATAGTGCGACATACACAAACTTGTGAGAACTGGGGCGACACAATTAGAGTATGGGTAGTCCCTCTTTTCACTCCGTAATCTGTCAAGAGTTGGTGAAAAAAGACGCACGGACAGATGAGAGGAAGAATGGGGTGAGAAAAAACAGAGAGGGGAGGTTCTTTTCCTTGCCCCATTCCTCTCACCTTTCGCGCACTGTACAGCTCTTATTTTCACCAACTCTCCACCGATTACAGAGGGAAAAGAGGGACTACTCGTAGTCTATGACACTATCCAAGGTGGGAACTTTCCTGAATTGTGGGTGGTGGTAGCTTCATATACTTTTTCCGAAGTGACACTGATAACAATTGACGGAGGTCACATGTGTTTGCCCGATATGTCAAGTCATGAGTCAGTAGGCTGGTATTTTCACTTCATAATATAACCCATTGCCACCAGGAGCCTCCATAACACTTGGTATCACTAAATATAGCTTCTGATGGAAGCTAATACATGTACAATATTCAAACGTTTAAAGTTGATACTACATGTATATGCTACATATGTACTGATGCTACACACCGCTTGCCACTTACCTACAACTGCTTCTAAAGCAAAAATCGAGTTCACCTGAAAATAAACAAAGATGTTACAGCAACTTAACTGTACTTGTATAGCACCAAGACTGTTTAAGATCTATTCAGTTATCTCACAAACCCAAACTACTGGTATTATGAACAAGCTGAACTTCGTTTCATTGGACTACATGTAAGTATATAGTTCGTATTTTTCTACCAAACGGATTATTGGTTAGTGGGCACAATGGCATAATGGCACAAAATAAAAAAGAAAAGCGAGAAAGAAAGAGGGAAAAAGAGAAAAAGACAATTGGTAAACAAAACTAATGTCTGAGAAAATTTGTTGGCCATTTTTCAGACATTTTATTCAATATGTCTAGTGTAATGACAGGCAGATTAAAAGATGATCTATCCGACGAACTAATTTTTGTAATCAGTGCTGCAAGCTACCAAATTAGGTCAGGCACTAATGGTGTGTTAGTGGTTTGTCATCAGATTCAAGGGACATACATACATTTTAGTGGCTGCTTAATAAATGTCTGCCTCAAATTAGCATTGGGTGTGGTCCCAACTCAAATTATCTCAAAATGGCCCTATAAAATTTTAGAAGGAATGCTGGCAGTCAGTCTTGAGGCTAAACAGAGCTTTCTTTTAGTAACCGTTACTAAAGAAAGACTGTTAAAATTGTGTCATTTTTCTGTTGAGCATGTGTGAACTGTTGTCATACAACCACTTGCAACTTGAATGATGATCTTGTACCAAGACTCTTCGCTTTCATTTTATCATAGTGGACTCACAAAAATGTCAGCAATTATTTCCAAGTGGAGATTATACTGGTTTGAAAACCTGCTTGACAAATGCGTCTCTCCTCCGGTCCTGGAAGTCTTTCTTTTGTGTTTATTGAGCAGGTAAATGAAAGGATGAAATGCCATGCTAAATTGTTCTTTACCTTTTAATAGATGTTAAAGCAATAAGAAATAACTTATTGGCACATCAACGTGGCTGTAGCTGATTGATATACATGTAGTTATAATTTGTAGTTTTAATACTGAGAATAAATGCAGGACTTTGGTAATTGGCCACTATATATATGTACATTGTAAACGAGAAGGAGGCCACTTTACACATGTTTCATCACAATATTCCTACACAAGTAGCAATGAACATACCACATTACTGCTGACAACGAGGTCTAGTATGTCAGGCATGTCGAGTTTTGGCTGGATGAACATCACTGATGGAGCATCTTCAGCTTGGCTATCCTGGCATGTTATAATGAGCTTGTCTTGTAACAACTGTAGAGCATGGCACACCACAGCTCGCGGCTTGCCTGTAAATCCTACATCCCTGCGTGTACATGTACGAATATGTGTCATTTTTTGTGGAGGAAGCAAAGTTTTATTGTGAGATGTCTTACAATCAACTGGCTACTATCAACTACAGGTAAGATCATACTTCGTGTACATGTATTTCATATACTTAAAGATACTTGTACATGGTTTTGTGATTTGGTAAATACTAACTGTAGAGTCCATTTTTTTATGGATGTTGGTTGAGTTCTTGTGGTTAGCACAACAACATTTTGTCACTGTACTCACATACATGTACATGTATGCCAATAAAGAGTGGCAAATGCACTTGTGTTGGATGGTTATATGTACATGTAACTGTATTGAAAACGGATGGGATTTAATGTTTTTGTCATGTGGGTGAATAGTCTCAGAGATACTAGCAGCATTTATTCGAATGTATGCTACTCTAAAATTCTAGTATAAATAAAGTTATGTATGTATGTACGTAGACTTGAGTGACATTTTGAGCGCTAGCCCTTCGACCCTCTCTTGCTCTGACAGAGGGTTACATGTAAATGTACATTGTAGTACTTAAAACATTGACTTGCATCTTCTACATAATACATCAACTTTTAGCAGTAGTGCAGCAGCTCTATTGTCTCTTATCGTGGTCGTTCTCAAAGCAGCTCCTTTCTTTTCAGGTGTTGGTTACTGTATTTTAGGTGTTAATAATTGTTTGATTATCCAATCAGAGAGCTACTTCAACAAGCTGCTACATGACCATTTTTAGCTGATCAATCCCATCATTTTACTTATTTCCCAATGTAGTTAACCTAGTTCTTATAGAAGCTGCAGTATATAGGCTTCTAGAGTGTAGTGGAAACTGCTGTATGGGGTTACCACGGGAGCATTCTGATATTAATACATATAATTATGTCAAAGTCCAACTACATAAACATGTATACTATACTTGACGTGCTTTGTGTAAGGCATACTACAAATCTCTGAGGCTAATGTACATAATTATGTTGAGTTTGAAAATATTGTGTTTGCTGTCAGGCATGGTGTTGTGGATAAAATGTGGGTTGACACTGACTAAAAAACGTTTTTAAAAGTTGTGGAACGTTTCGGTTAAAATGTTGAGTTGACAACACTCTTTCTCTCTCTTTGCTTTCTCGTCTGTGTCTGTACATTTACATGTATCAGTGTTTCTGTATTTCTGTCTCTCTGTCTGATAAATTACTTTCTAAAAAACTAGGTGTTCATTGTCAGCAAGTAAACCAGAAGATGAATAAATCAACTGAAAGTTGATGTGTTATGTTTTTCGGCATGAGTGAGTCCTTCATCAGAGTAAAGAGGGCGAAACTTGAACGGCTTCAGCTCAAACCATCCACCCTTGCAGCAAAAAACACAACACATCAACTTTCAGTTGATTTATTAACTATGTGTGTGCATGACTTGTCTCTTTCTTGAAGAGTGATGATGTAGTTTAACTGATTATATAATTATACACATTTTTCCATCAACATTAACCAGGTTTCCATGAGGAACAGGGCGAGTGTCACTAAAAATGTATGATCTTTCTGTTTCTAAGTCTAACTTAAACATATACATAAATAAGAATAACATTACTTCAGTACTGTACATTCACATGCACATTCATCTGCTCTTATCTGGGAAATAAAGTGTTTGTTAGCTACGATTGTGAAGAAAGTCCTGTCTTACCTTCCATGGTCCAATATTTCTTCTTTCAGCCACTCAAAGGAGCTAACAAGGTCATCCAACGTTACCCCCTACAAATTAAACAAAACAATATTAAATATGAATTAAACTAAATACTAAATATATAGAGAAGAACTACTAACAAATTTATATTAAGACATCAATAATTTTTTGTTAGATAATTTTCAATATTATTTTCTTACAATCATACATGTACTACATGTAGTTTGTGGTGCTGTATACTGGCATGTTGTTAGAATGTGTTGACTTTCAAGTTCTTATACGAACTACATGTAACCACTATTGAAACCAGATGTCTAATAAACTGAATGTACATGTACACTGTACATGTATTAAATGAATTGTCAACTAAGGGTCCTGATAGCTAATGATACTGCTACTACTACTGCTGTTGTTGCTGCTGCTGCTGCTACTACTGCTACTACTACTACTGCTGCTGCTGATACGACTACTACTACTACTACTAATAGTAGTTATGTAGTAGATATTACAACCCACCTTTCTGTGTCTTGTGAGTAAAAGAAATGCAACCATGTTGGTACTCATGATGGCAGAACACTGTACTGCATCTGAAATTTCAATTGTTTGTATGGAATGGGTATTCTGGAGTTGCTAAATTATCTATGCTGCTCATACATGTAGAGTAGACGTACAATGTACAATATCTTGCAAGACAGGCACTGAGACTAGTGGGCTCTCTTTCATGGCAGGCCCTTTCTTTGTTTTCTCACATTCAAACAGTTGCATGATGCAAAATAATGGCCAATCCTGGGATATCAACTACATGTACAGTGCAACAGCTCTCTTCACTCTTGTGAACAGCATTGATAAGCATCGACATACATACAACTATATTTATTCACCATAAATTATGTAGAAAATATATTGAATGTGTTTGTGCATGTTTACATGTACATGTATGTGTATGGTGTGTAAATCGTTGTGACATGTTTAATTAATACCAGTGTTTTTCTTAAGGCAGGTGAATTGTACTGCATTTCCCTGGTTGTTGTACCAGCTTTCCCAGGCTGTTATTTAGTCTAAACCTTAGCTTGGGATACAAAACACGTCACTGTTGTACCTGCTTTCCCAGTTGATGCACCTTTCATTCGCAACCTTAAGAAAAACACTGAATACATGTATTTATTATAAATTATGGCTAGTTAATTTCTTGCGCTGTGATTGGTCAATTTCAGGTTAGTAAGTTAATGTACAGAACTCTCGCTCTCGAGTGTCTGTCATTTGTTTATCTTTTCATGTTTTTACACACTCTGTCTTGCTCCAAGTTATCAACGAAGCCATATAATAAATTAATCTTATTATCCTCATTTGCTCGGTCCGTACAGTAAGTTATGGATCCTCGTTTTTCCTTCCCATGTTCATGGCCCGCGCACTTTGCGCTTGGGCCATAAACTTGAAGGAAATAAACTCGGTCCATAACTTACTGTATGGACCTTGCATCCGGCTAATAAGAGGTATGTATGAACAAGAAAAGGTATACAATCATGTATACATGTGCAACTGCTGTTTCAACTGTTGTTCCTTCTACACCTGGATACTGAGATATAATTATAGCACTTGAAATATCAGTTGCACATGCATCAACGTCATGGTACAAACATAACTGGGCTGAGTGTAAACCAAACCTCCTCTAACTAGGCCTCAGTATTCCTCATGCCCAGATCCTTTCCAATGTAATATTATACTGGCTCAAAAATGTTACATGTAGGAGTTTCTACATATTTAGAGATTTTATTCTCTGGAATATAATTCCTGTACTCTTGAGATTGAAAGCAGCTTGGAATTAGAACAGACAGACATACAATACAATCAATCATGTAGTTATATTATTTACAATTTAGGTAATTAATTTTACAATTTAAACCCAATTCCACTTGCCAAACTGAAGTGCTTTGGGCAAAGACACATAACTGTCATGTAGTTTACACTAAAGGTCCATCTGCCAGTAGGCTACATGCACTAGTACACTCTCACTGCTGACTTACCATAGATGACATGATACCCCAGTGATTTGGTAACATTGAATGACTTGTCATCACCAATATCTGACAAGGAGAGATCTGAGGAGTTCCTGATCATAGATGACAAAGGTGATGACTGCAAAGATGCCTTGCTGGTCTTGTTGGATGCAAATTGTTGCATAATAAGGGACAATTCCATGCTTTCTACAAACTCCTATAATGCAATTAAATTATACATGTAGTGCAATTCAGATAAGGTTTTCTTCAGTTTGTTATTATTAGACTAATGAGGTTATATGGTCTAAATATAAATGTAGATGCTCAACCCAAGAAAGGGGATCAACAAGGGGGGAGGGGTATATACTACATTGGATGCAAAATGTTGCATAATACAAGACAACTCCATGCTTTCTACAAATTCCTATAATGCAATTATACATGTAGTGCATTTCAGATAAAGTTTCCTTCGGTATGTTATTATTAGCTAGACTAACGAGGTTACGGTCGAAATGTAAATGTAGGCGCTCAACCCAAGAAAGGGGATTGGGCGGGAGGGTATTGAATGGTCCTCCCTGAAAATTTCTAAATGGTTGTAAAAACTGACCCCTGCAAGTTTGTTCCTCAAGGTTTCTCACTTGCTCTTATTCACAAATGTTTGTACAACAGTGCTCAAATGTTCATGCTTGCAAAAATAACACTGTGCTCACAAGCTCACAGATGCTTGCAAAGACCATTATTTGATAACCCTACAAGGTGAATATAACTCAGCTACATTGTACACATATTTTTGTGGAAAAGAAAATTCTGATATTGTCATACAGAGGCAGATACTGTAGCAAAATATGACTGTCTGGGCTTCCACAAAAATAAGAAAAATAGTAATAAATGTAGAAACTAAGTCACATACAGTACATGTACACTAGCCACTAGGGGGTCCAGCCCCAGATATGCTCCCTTGTCAAATTCCAGTTTGTCTGCAGATATGCCCTGCATTATGAGACTATTATGAAGCATTGCAGACTGTTTTTTTTAAGGCTGTTCAGTTTGATAATGCAATCTGAAGATCCACATGACAGAAACAAAGATAACTCGAAGTTTGAATTGTGTACATATAGAAGCACCAGAATCAACAAAGTATGAAAGTTCTTGGCTTGTTATTGATGTGAAACAGAATAATAATTTATGGCAATTATGACCAATTATTAATAAACTTTATATATTTAATAAAATAAATAGGCTGAACCCAGAGTGATCGTCCAGGTTTGTGTAGTCCTGAGGACTGTTGTTGGTGACTGACGTTTCAACAACCTGTGCGGAAGTCATCTTCAGAGTCAATAGAGCAAAGTTGGTCGACATGTAGGCAGTATTTATATTGTTAGTGTATTGTATTAGGTCGGTGTCATTGTTCAATACATTCCAATAACCATGAACGATGACTTACTTTAGAAAGTTGATTCAGCAACTTAGAACAAGACCTATTAACTGCTGTAAAACACTACCCACTCCTTACCAAAGACTCATTAGTGACACTAAGCCAACCACACAACTACCGCTAATTATACTGACACATTAAACTAGACTGCAACGCTAATGACACTGACCTAATACACTACAACAACAATATAAATACCGCCTACATGACCAACTTTGCTCTATCGACTCTGAAGATGACTTCCGCACAGGTTGTCAAAATGTCAGTCACCAACAACAGTCCTTCTCTGGACTACACAAACCCAGACAATCACTACTGCAAACAAACTTTATATTGTAGTTGCTGGCATTAACTGTGAATTTATCAGCAATATTTTGAGTGTTTGGCAAGTCAGAGAATCAAACCTTATTTCTATGTAATAATATATACTATATAAATATTACACTTCTTGTCCCATTTAGTCATAAGTCACTGAGTGAGACAGATATTGAATGTGTATTATTTTATTGAGAGCTTTTGTTCAATAAAGTTAATTAGTTATAGTGCGGTGTGAGCCTGGCTTTGGCAAGGCTCACTCCTGGAGTTTCAGATGGTTTATCTTCAATGTGCTTCATCTTTCCTTGCCTAAACTGTCCCAAAGGATCTGTATTATATAGAGCTAGTCATGTACATGTATCCACTTTATCACGTACAGAATTCTAGACATTATTTTGAGCTTTTCGTCAAACATTCTCACTCGGTCACACCTGTTGTAAGTACACAGTACCTGCAGAGAGAATGGCTGTGCAAAGTCCACTCGCACAAACCCATACGGTGTGTTCAACACATTCCACATCCCTTTAACTGCTTCCCAGAACGTCTCGGGCTTCTTGGGTTCTCCCTGAAGAAATCAAATAAGTATACATGTAAAAATAACAGACTGTAGCCTTGAAACACCAAAATAAACACTTCACAGGGTCTAAAGTTCTCATCATTGAATCTTTGGAACAAACATTCACCAAAAAGATATCCAAAAAAGCAAAAATAATACTATTCCAGCAAGTATCAATTACATCAAATTACTTGAAATAACCAATCACATCAGTTGTAAAGTATTGTACATGATTGCACATGTACATCGGAGACGATTTCGCTTCACTGTCAAAAGCTCATTGTCATTTGCATTGTCATTGCATTGTCAAAGCTGCTTTTTAACCAATAAAATTCGAGAGTTGAGTACTGGCAACAAATCAGAGATGGAATTGACATGTGACTCGCTGACGCAAGCATTTTGTTCTGATCAATCTTGACAGACAAGCGAAATGATCTCTAATTGCCAATGGGATTCAGCGACTTGTAATTGAAACCAGTGGTTTTGACTACAGTAAACTGTACAACTGCATTGTTCATGTAATAAATTCATTATGTACATGTACTACATACTGGACATATGAACAATAATTTATTTTATTTATACATAACATGTTTGGGTAAAAATAATTATGTGTGTGAAGTCATCTCAGTCATCACGTTGTTTGAACAGTAATCATTAGGTATTACAATTACGTATATGTACATGAATGTGTAGGTTTAAAGAATCAAAGAACCCAGGCATGAACTTCTCACTACGAATACTGGCTACATGTAATGATGGCATTGTGGTCTTCTACACACTGTGTATCCCATCTGGCTGCACATATCAGTATTATTATTATTATTAAATAAAATTTATATTGCATTTTTACTACATGTAGTAAAAATAAAAATAAAAGTAAACTTTTAAACATGTTGGCTGCACATTGTGTCCCAGTAGTTGTGGCTTATTATGTATCTGTATTTGCGTCATTCTAATTACCTGTATCTGTCTATATGTATATCTATATACCTATTCCTATATGATTGTGTACTTCTACCAGAGAGTTATATAACTAGCTGTTAATACATGTACTTGAGCATAGTCAGTTTGAGTTTTGAGACACGTCTTTTTACATGTAATTAAGAATCATCAGTTGCAATTTAGCACTAGCCTAGTATTTGCACTATCATCATAATTACTAACCAGAAGTTCTCGGGGATAACTTGTTTCTACAATCTGTAACAGAAATAAGACAATTATGTTTTTGTGAGAAAATTAATTATTTAGATTTAGATTTAAGCAAACTGCATATGATGCAAGTTCTGGTATGTGTGAACAATCCTGTATACAGGTACATTGTATAGTTGAATGTGTAAACAAGTACATTAGTTTAGTTTATTGAATTCGCCACATCTGTTATTTACAATTACAATAATCAATATAAAGTAATAATAATAATAATTGTAATAATAATAATTATTGATGTGACAGGTGAAGAAGACATAATTTACATTCCAGTTGATGTTATTTGCCTACTTGAAAAAAAAAACTCAAATTCACTAAGCATTCCTTCGTTTAACCTATTTTTAGCTCAAATTTTGATTAGAAATGCAAAAAATGGCATAGCACCCCAAAAGCTTGGCACTGTGCCACAGTTTATGTACTTGTGCTGCACCTTCAGAGATGTGCTTGACGCTTAAAATTTTTGGTGCAAAAATCACAGCATAAAATTTTGTGATTCTGTCGTTTTTTATTATTTTACCATTCCAAAAAAATCACTGCCACTGTCCTGTTTAAATGGGGCTTTATAGCTAGGGAGTGTGCATACCTTTTCATATGAAATATTCACGGGTACAATGTAGACGTCTGGTACAACACCTGCACAAGAGGAATATTACATTTGTGATCAGGGTTTTTGCCATATTCTGTGGCAGCAACTGCATGCAAATCATTCTGTGAAATTATCCAAGTATAACTGAATTCTTGCTGTAACTAATAAGTATTGCAAATTTACATGAAAAGGAAAAGAAATCAACAAATGTTAAATAGAAAACTAAGAAGATATTCTAGGAAAAAAACTGAAAAATTATGTACTAGATAGAACAAGTAAAAATATCTTGTACCTTCCATGACAGCATTGACAATCACAGACAACATTCCTGATTTGGGAACCATAGCTTTTCCTGTTCTTGATCTGCTTCCCTCTGAAATTAATTTGTACTAATATATTAGACAGCACTTTGAAAGGATTATCAAAATTATAATTACAACATTAAAATGAAAGCAGAACTTTTGCTAAAGCATTATACGGTAGTTATAGGTACATGTACATGTATTAGCGTCATTAGAAGTATACAACAGCTGTTTCACTGCAGGAAATACACAGAATAGATTGTAACTACATGACTGTACAGTGTATATGTACCACCTAATCATAATGTACATGTACTGTAGATGCCTCGGTAGCTCGGTGGTTAGAGCGCCTGCCATGTAATCGGGATGCGTGTGTTCGATTCCAACTCAAGGCAGTTTAGTTTTTTCTTCACATGTTTCTTTTCCAACATCTGCACTTGTCTTCGTCTGCACCTAGCATGTCAGAGTTTAACCTCT
>JANVCH010008234.1:0-12102 GCA_025505405.1 Epizoanthus rinbou
ATTTCTCTCTGTTCCGTGTAGCTTGAGCTTTAAATACTCTTAGAACGGAGCACTGACAGAGTGAGGGGGGGGGGGTAAAGTGCGCACCGTCGGCTTCCATTGATACCAGCTTTCACAGCTGACGGAACTACCGACGTTAAATATTGTAACTTTACCTTTACTTTATCCTTATTTCTCAATTGATAATTTTTCGTTGCCGAATGTGAAGGAGGACATTCTGTAAATGTTTTTATATACTGTTTTTCTAGCCACTTGGTTAGATCACAGAAACAGTTCTTTTGCTCCTTTCAGGCCTTTCTCCAGCATGCAATCGTTTCGGGAACACAGGATCAACAACAATCGAGTGGCCCCAAAGTGCTATCAACGCTTCTCGGAAGGCAGCTCGAAGCCTTCTGTTTCTTATGCCGTATATTATCGGGTTGACAAGGGAATCCATGTAAACCGTAAAGATGCCGAACATTCTTGCTACCCTCGGTGCATGTCGCCCAGCGGACTCCATAGTGTCGGTCACAAAACATGGAAGCCAACAGATGCAAAACAAAGCCACAAGAATTGATATTGTCCTCGTGATATGAATGTCTTCGCCCCGTAGCTCCACGGGTTGCTTGTTGCCGTCTTGGTTGTGTTGGTTATCTGTAATCTTGCTTCTATGCTGTCGAACCGATCTACAAATCAATACATTGCAGCAGACGATAAAGGCGATTGCAGTAAGCAAAAACACGTCACTCATGATGCGAAAGGACGTGCTTGAGCCATCCGCAAATGCACACAGGGCAGTGCGTCGGTTAAAACTGTACCGTCCCCAGCCGACCAGCGGCACAGCGCAAGTAAGTGCACAGCTCACCCAAATGGCGCAAATTGTCCGTAAAACATTTGATTTCTTCCCAACAAGAGCCCGATACTTGTGCGGATAGACGATCAGAATGTATCTGTTGATGCTGATGGAAATCAGTGTAAGCAGCGTCACGGCAAATAGAAAGTAGTTCTGGAAACCTAGGAATTGGCAAAATGCCGGTCCTAATCTCCATTCCCCCTTCAGCAACGTCCAAAAGAAAAATGGGAAAATGGTCAAAGCAAGAAATAGATCTGCTACGGCTAGATTAAGGACAAAAGCGTTTGGTGTGGTTCTGAGGTGCTTCGTCTTGTACATGACAACGATCATGAGAAGATTTCCACTCACCGCCAGAAACATCATCAGAAATGCGATGGTTGATTCCACAGCTACTTGCTGATACGATCGGTGTGCAAGCTTTAGGAGATCGCTTTCATTGCAATTCATGGTCTTTATGTTCAGTTCATTGGTCGAGCTTTTTTCCAGTATCCTGCCACAAGTTGAAACATTTTCAGCAAGTATAATGTATACCAGCAAAACATGGAAGATAGAACTGTTCATCCTGGCTTTGATTTATATTTCTTTCACATAGATGTCAACTCATCAACACATGATATTCTATTCTTAGGAGAAGGGCTAATAAGTAATATCTTAATAATTAATAATTAATAAGTAATATTATTATATCCTAATTGATTACTGTTCAACTTGACAACAGACCTGTTTTTGTAGTTCCTAAAAGCGAGCTTCAATTGATTAGCGCTAGGTCACAAATCAACCGAGTAAACAATTCGACAGCTTTCTGTTATATAACTATGAAAAAATATCGAAATACCGCTTGCTGTCTGAGTACGTAAAAAGCCTGATTGATCGCCACGGTGATGGAAGATTCTATACTTGATTTATTGTCTCTAAATCGTTTTTATATTTCCCGTTGTTCTGTAAACAAACCATTTCTTCTTGGTAGTAAGAACAGCCCACGCGTCAGAAACGCCTACGCTGGTATGACCGCCACAGGAGGAGTCAGTTCCGACCCGTTGTTAGCTCCAGCTATCAGTAATTAACTAAGTAAAGTTATGAGCTACATAGAAATGCCCTCTGCTTTAAAGTCTTTAAAATGCTCATATCGATACTTTTAGCTTTTACCACACATAACTGTCACTTTAAACATGCTAAGGCAAGTGCATGGCAAGCTTATTATATACTGCACCTTGTTGTAAACGTTCAATAAATAGTACTGACGTGCTAATAATCTCAAGACAGATGTTGTCGATTCATAAATTAACTTTGAAATGCCTTCTTTCACTCGTATTTTGATTTTTAATCATATTGTATTGTACACACAGTATTGATAATTTCCGACATAGCATACGTCCAATTTTATCAAGAGTGAAAGCACAGTTTTAACAGCGGATGAAATTAATGAAAATATTACTGACTTAAAATTGTATAGTTTAGTCACAGCTTGCCAACATTTGTATCCGAATTGTTGGTTTCACATTTGAAGAGCTAACTCTGCTCTAAAACTGAACTGTGCCGTAAAACATGAGAAGTCCGTTCGTTGGTATACATTAAATTGGTAAGGCCTAGTCCGGGTCCCTAAGTCGCACTATTTTCCTCGGCAATGATTTTAATTTAACTCGGCATAAGTCGCGCTAAGTCGCCTTAAGTTGCAGAAAGTCCTGACAGTTTTCTCGTGCATTTTGCTTAATTAAGTCGCCTTAAATCGCCATAAGTTAAGCTAAGTCGCGATACGTCAGGACGACTTAAGGAACTGGAGAAGGCTTTAGACACTCTAAAGCTGAAACAACTTAGTTCGTCCTGATCAATAAATAGCAACCAATACCATTACGACTTTCACATATCCTTTGTTTCTTACTTGGCACTGATGTGTTACTTTCAACATTGCTAGCTTCTATAGAAATGTGGATTTGTATTCTTGGAAGATTTGGTTGGTAGTCAAGACAACCGATCAACATGATTGAATGCGGCAGACATCAAGAGGATAATAACATAAACATATGGCGCGCTCAACTGATATTACTTGCATTGGATTTCCACTGACACCGCCACATAATACTTATTCTCAGTTTGTATCGTGTACATGGACAAAGAGTATCGTGTACATCCTATAGGTTTCTCTTGCATAAAAGTTACGTATTTCCACCGCGGTCTCGCTCAGTATATAATACATTTTTTTTTCGGCTTGCGCATAGCTACTACCACTATCTTTTTATATATTTTAAAACATAATTATTGTCCGTAGTTTTTATTAATATTTTTAGATTATCACTTGTCATGTAATTGCCACTGAAAAGCCCCTAAGGGGAGTGCTAATAAAGTATTGTATTGTATATATAATGAAACAAAAAGACAGAACATTTTATGGCACTTGCAAAAGTAACATTTGTGGCTTAGAAGTGCTAGGTTTTTTGACCAATTCCTGTGTTTGCCAACTAATACATGTACCAATATTATTACTAGTTAGCAGCAGAAATATGTCGCTTAATACTTAGAGTAAATCGTTTAGTACTAGATAGCTTTTTGGATGAACTAGAATTGCTCTGCCATAATAAATTGAAACTAGAGAGAAGTCCTACTTATTATCTACAAACGACTCATCACTGACATCAAGATATCTGCATGGCAAACAGTGTCAAATGCAGTAGATAAGTCAAGAAAAAAGAAACCAAGATAACAGATTGCTTTTTATCCAAAGATTGTAATATATCATTCTGTACTCTGAGTAGAGCAGTTTCTGAACTATACCCAGCTTTATAGGCTGATTGAAATGGTTCATGTAGGTCGTCGGCAGTAAGATGTTCACTAGGGGTATTGGCAACTATCTCATCGCTACGCAATCGCATGCAAATTTACTTCTGGTTTGATGAATGACCTTTGCCAACATTTGTGCGCTGCGCACTCTGACTGGTGAAATTTTTGTTGACTTTGCATGAACAATTTTTTTTCAAAGTTTCTTGTCTGATAAATTAAGTATGTAAGATTTCAAACGAAAAAGCAGTTCAATGCTGGAGAGTCGATGGCGAAAAGGCAAAATCAGTGCTTTGCAAGACTTTGGATGCCAAGTTGGGCATTTTATTGAAAATAAGGACGCAACAACATAAACTGAAATTTCCGGTAAGACTTTACTCCTCTTGTCTGCAAACGAACAACAAAATTTGAGCTTCTTGTTGATGTATAATGATTTGATAAAATGATTCTAACGACCAAAGTTTCAAACTTTGTGTTTGTTTATGTTCAGTGTTTTCAGAGTCAGAGTCATTTATGAAAATACCATAGAAACTCAAGTACAAGTATCGGGAATGAGCTTGAATGTATGTCTTTCCACAACTTAAACAAATCCTTGGAGCAGCTACATGTAGAGTTCGAGCCAGTTTCTCAAGACAACAATGTTGATCACTCGGGTCAGTCGTCGTCTGTATCACAGCTCCAAGAACACAATCAATTCCAACATATATGTGGTAATTGGCAGTTTCATTCGCAATGCAAATCACAATACGGAAACATTGAATGGCAGTGGCCTTCAAATGATCGATGGAGAACTTAACATTATCTCAACAGCAGCTGTGAATAATGCAGCAAAGGTAGATTTGGTTTCCAGTTATTTCTGCGAGCAAGCATCCTTCGTGCTCAGTTAAGTGAAGCAGTTACTGAGCGAGACCATGCAATTTGAGTGCCTTTGCTGCCAGCACAAAGTTTTTCTTCAAGGTGAAGAAAGTTGCATCAAGGGAAAGAAACGACCTCGGTCCTTCATCCACAATTTTGTTTCCCTGTGCTTTCTGATGAACGGCAAATATTTTAAGGACTATGACCATGTTCTTGGAACTCTCGGAATCGACAAGGTTTGCTCCAGCCACTGGACAAACATCAGCAACTGGATCGAGCCAGTCGTGAAGAGCCGGAATATCGCAGATTGGAGTGTCCAACAGGCAAGGATGGAAGCCATCAACCGTAGAGAAAAATACTCACTTCACATCCAGTTCAACGGTTTCTATCTGTCTCTAGGACATTACTACGCCTGGAAAGATAATTGCTGAACCCAAGATACAGTAAACTGAAGTTTATTTCTTCATCTACGATCCACACATCTTGACATGTGTGATTGTGTGGTGACTGAGCCGAGTTTGGGTCTGTGGCAAACCGCATCTGTTGGTGAAAGCTGACTGGTGAAACCATCGTATAATTATAACCATTGAACACTTTATGCTTGTCATTGGGATCAATCAGGATCATACCATTTACCTCATGTTTATTTACCTAGTCACTGTGGTTAAAATGTTCTTGCTGGCTTTCGAAGAACTAAGAGGAAAAGTCTTATCAATGCCTTTGCAAAATGCTTTTGCAGTAACTAAACAAACACAATGATCTGGCCCACCTAAGGACTGCATATTTTAAGAAGAACAACTTATGGGAAGGAAAAGATGAAGCTGCTATTAAATAATATCCTATTATTAAAAAACTCAAATGAAATGTAAGGCTTTCTTGTCTAACAAATATTATACAAGTACATGATGGACCCAGTGCCACCTTGGCCGATCTCAGCCAGGATCGGTGAATGACTGCTTTAATATTTTGCTTTACTTTTCTTTCTTTAGAATTTCATAACTAAATGAACGTACTGGCCTTTATAAACACATTTCATGATACTCAATCCGATCATGTAATGTCGTGCATGCACAAGGACAGTTCTTTATCTTTATTCAGCTTTCATTGTACATATGTATATAAAAATTATAATAAATTTAAAAGTACAATGCAGCCAGTTTAAAACAGGTAAAAACCCAGCAAGTTAAACTGCCTTAAAAATAATCCCCCTCCAATCCCTGTACTAAAATTATAAAACAAAATAATCCACTACAACCCCAACCCCAGCCTCTTCCCCCACCCCACCCTGTAGACATATTAAAATACAAATGATATATTAATACATAGACTGAAGTGTTCTGAAAAGGTTATGGGTTAAAAACAGCACCAGTGTTCTCGCCAGACTCGCAAACAGAAGGGCGGCTCATTTGCATAATCATACTGCTAATTTGCATTATAATAGCTGACAGATTTTACAACTTATACAGCTATATACAGCTGTAGGTCTGTATTTATTCTACTTCACTATATTGACAGTAATTTAAACATAAATTGAAACAGTTTTGCATACTCTCAGTGTAGCAATAAACGAGACACATTCAATAGCAAATGGCGAAATGCACCACAAACTGGACCAGTCAGCTTTGATTTCCGTGTTCGACTGCATGTTTGTTTTGCTATTTTATGTAGTCAAAATTACAGTTACACCATTCTCTCTTTAAGATATTATTTCCATTGGCGACAGCAGTAAAAACATATACAAGTAAACATGGAAGTGATATTTTGCTCAACCTCATGTAGATCAACAAGTCCAACACGTTCCAGTTTGTATTCATCCCATCTACCAGTTGTTGATCGATCGTACTGTTCCATTACGGTCAAGTTGTGATGAATCTTCTTTCCCTTAGTTTGTACATGAACAGTCGATCTCTGTTGTTACTACTTTTCATTTTCAAAGCTGAAAAGTCACAAATTTTAAAAAAGCCTCGGTGAAAACAGCAACTGTATGGCCCTGTATGCAGCCACGATCTGCACGCTGCACAGGCATTGGCACGCGGATGGCCTGGGATTGAGGCTGGAAACTGCTGACCTTTTAATCAAAAATGAGCTCATGTTTATTATATTCGCTAGAGTTCACGATTGCTTTGCAGCTCGATTTCAGCGGGTTTTTGAACATGTTAACTGCAAAAAATGAAGTTAAATATTTGCAGAACTAAGTGGGAAATTACTGGCAAACAATATTTCACAAAGAAATCAAAAGGGTTTTTTCGAAAATCAAAAGGGCGCTGGGATAATCAAAAGGGCGCTGGAGAAAACAGAAGGGCACTGGAAAAAAACAGAAGGGCGCTGCGCGAGGGCCTAGCGAGAACACTGCTCTCTATATATAATGGCAACCTACATGACTTGGTTGATTCCATGTTTCAGCCTTAAAGTTGCGACATTTCAGCTGCATGTGTTAAAATTGCTAGCGCGGTGACAGTTTAGATGTGGTTTTAACTAAGTTGAGAATAATAAGAAAACACTTTAATTTGGAGCATGTTACAGATTTTTCCCCCTTGCTCACCCTGTTCTCCTTACTCACCAGCATTTTTGCAATCATGGTTTCAGTACAAAAAAGATGGAACTCTCTCTTTAAATAATACAGTTACATGTATGGTACCTGTACATGCAGAAACAAGGAAAAGTTGTTGTGTCAGCAAACTATAGCCACTGACTTTGCATGAAAAAGATTGACAGTTTTTTACCATATGTCTTGCAAGACTTTTTAGATCAACTTTATTGATACCTTCACATATAGGTTTATCCATACCACATTTCATGGTGTTCGAAGCAGTTTAGTAACATAAAGGTGGATGGTGTTACAACTAATTTGCATACCATAAAATCACACTTATAAACCCTGGGATTATACGAGTTTATAAGTGGGATTAGGTGGGCTTACAATTGTAAAACATTTTTAAAAATTCATATAATTTAGTATCTTTGTAAACTTTAATTCTTGTTTTATTGTTATTATTAACATAACAATGAATTGAGAATATCTTTCAATATCTGGAGGGGTGCTTGTATAACCGTTGGAGTATTTTTTCTTAGCAGGTAGATGGGCCTATAACTGGGGGGAGGGGGGCTTTTAACTGGGATTTTACAGTACATGTATCTACAACCCCAAATGTTGACATGTATGTCCATGTATGTACAACCCCAAATGTTGACTGTTGTTGATGTTGACGGTGAAAGGGTTAATTCAGGGTTTGGATGTTTCTGGAAAATACTGAAATGTCCTTGAAATTTTGTTTTTCCTTGAAAATCTTTGAAAGCCCTTGAATTTTACTGGAATTCCTTGAAACTCCTGGAAATCTAATAAGGCCTACTGCACAGAATTATTTTTATTTTCTTCTTTCAACAAGAAAATTGCTGGGAAATTAATTTTATAGTTGCAGTTTGGGTTGGTATCAATGTATGTACATGTATAGACCCTATGAATGATCACATCAGTATAGTGACAGGAGAGTTCACTGGTCTCTATTAATAATTGGAAATAGTGTATTATTTAATACCTTCATTTTGAGCTTCTACCTCAGTGGCTCAGACAGGCAGTTGAAGTTATTTAGTTTTTGATTAAAGTATGTGAATGTTCACACCTTTAGGTTATCAGTGTTGAAGAGAAAGCTCTCAATGAACAGGCTCAGCAAGCCAAGAGTGATCAGGTGTGATCCTTTTAGATTAAACATACATGTAACTATATCTCATTAATATTATTGTCTTACTAGTAATAACTTTCTATAAATGTTGCATCCAAGGGTGACATAGATCATAGCCCAGTAGTTGGCCATCTGGTCATTAAACATACTTAGGGCTAAATAATTTATATTGGATTGTACTCTTCTGAAACATAGCTAAGATTTGCCACTCTTACTTCTGTAGCAATACTAAATCTGAATCTGCAAGAATTGCTTGCTTTTCCGAGGACTTCCTGATGTAAAACTATGCTAACAGGTTGTTTTATGTTGATTTCCCACAGTCAGAAGAACAGTGCTTCTTGGATTTAGCCCTTCAAGAGCTTAAGGTAATAATAATAATAATAATAATAAATTATTTAAAGTATCTTTTTCTAAGGGTATTCAAAGACAGTAATTTACAAATTTTATAATAGTTAAAACAAAACAACTAGGCTAAAAAAACTAATGTAGTATGGGGAAAAAGCTAACAATTAAAATATCTACGAAATAAATAAGTTTTTAGCTTTTTATTAAAAACATTATGTTTACTCTTAAAAATACAGGTATTCAACAGAACAGATAATTTGGGATTTGGGCTCACCACTGGCAAATCCCCAGGCATTTGAGATTTTTGGAACCTGTTGTCAAATTCTCCATTGAAGAAGCTCTATCTTTGGTCAAATGCCTTGCTGTCAAAGGATTATTTGGGGTTCAACCGCGCAGTTCCCTCGATTGGCATGCCAGATGCAGACTGGAATTCTTTAACTTGAAAAAATATTGTCGCTGCTTTTGGGACATACTTTAGTGCTGCATGCAACAGTTTAGGGACAGATATGTAATAATTTATTATAATATAAATGTACGTACTAAGCAATCCTTTGTGTACTGTTAGTATTTAAAACTCAGTTTGATAATCAATTTTATGTGACATCTGACAGAATATAAAATAATGTTGTATCTACAATTATAGGACCGCAAAGAACAGCTGCTTGCAGCTAAAAAGTCTCACATGGAAGCTATTGAAGCAACAAAGAGTAAGTAGCCAGAGATAATTACTTGAGATGATTGTTTGCTAATTTTTCCGTACTGATTCTGTATCAAATGTTTACCAGGGGTTGTCCCTACTTAGTGAAGCAGATCAGTATCAGAAAGTTGCTAGCTAATGTTCTCACTAAATGGTCAGTTTACAGGAACCTAAAGTTACTGTTTCAGAAATGGAAGAAAGTAGGCAGCAACAGTTGACCGTACTAAAAAAGATGGCGACTGTACATTTAACCATTATACCTTGTGAACCTTGCACAATGAATAGGCACATAGAATGCCATATATTTTAGCAAAATTTGTCCCTGTACTAACATTGTGAATGCTGGGTTTGAAGTTTTTAGGACTTTTCAGTGCATTTTTATGAGTATTTTTATGGTTTTCGTGCGCTAAGAATTATGGGTAAATGTACTGGTCGCCATCTTTTTTGATATGGTCAATTGTGATTAACCCTAACCCTAAGACACTAGTGCAAAAATTATGTAAGTGACTGTTGATAAAGTTCTCAATTACTATTAAGGTATTCTTCTTTTCTCTTTATAATCTTTGACATTTGTAAGAATAATAATTTTTCATATAAAGTTACTTAGTATTCGTGATTTTTGCACACTGTAGCCAGTTGTTTTTGCAGGCTCCAGGTACTATGCACAACCCTGGATAATTTTAACAACTTCACATCGGTCTTTCTCCTGATATATTTTCAGAATAACTTGTTAGGTATTAGGATATTCTTGCCAACCAGTGAATTTCCTTCAGAGAGTGGCATTGAAGGAAAGAGATTAGCAGAAGGCTTTGTAAGTAGCTGTGCTGTTTGTGATTTACTTTTCCTCATACTTTTTTTATTCACTATAGATGGAGCAGAGGGGACTCAAACAACTGAAGTTGAAGAAAAAGAAGAAAGCAGTTGGAAAGTGTACTCTTCAGGAGTTGTTGAGGTATGCATTGATCAGTGCATTTGGGGTGAGGTGGGGTAATCATTTCTTAATAAGCATAACATGTATTATTTATTTTTATTAAATACAAACCTCCAGTTACTAAATTTCTAGCATTTTGATTGTTTGAGTTGCAACAGATTTGGATGGGCAGTTGTCCATATTTGGGATGGGCGAATTGCAGCTATGTACATGTACCTGTAAGGCAGGCAGTTGACCCCATTTAAGTCAGGTATTTGTCATTTACTAGGTACTTGTGACTACAGAAGCAGTTTGGAGATCTATACACTCACAGGCAATTAGTCCTAAATGTACAGTTCCCTCTATAGGAGAAGTTTTGTAGTTATGGGCAGTTAGGCCTAATGTACACTTTGCCCAATATGGGCAGTTGGACCTTTGTGGGCAGTTGAGGCAGAGCTTTATTTGGGCAGTTGGACCTTTGTGGGCAGTTGAGGCAGAGCTTTATTTGGGCAGTTGGCCCTTTGTGGGCAGTTGAGGCAGAGCTTTATTTGGGCAGTTGTCCAATCAATAAATTGTCAACTCAATGGGACCAATTGGCAGGGCTTCTGATTGGCTGAATAGAGGATACATCCAACATAGTAAAACATTGAATAAAACATGAACAAAATGTGAATAGAACCTTGTTAACAAGTAATGTCTATATTATATTAATTTGTAACAGGCTATCGGGGAGTACGAAGCAGCTTTCTCAGATGACGAAGTCGAGAAGTCTGCCATTCAGGATGAAGAAACATCCAGTGATTCCCTATCACCCAGAGACTCCTCAGATGTTGATAGGGTCATTAAATCATCTGGTGATGAGCACAGCTATGCAAGTCCTGAAGAGCATGGTCACAGTGAAAGTATCTGGGTTAGTGCCAGGGCAGAGGGCATCGGTACCCATTGTGAAGGACTTGGCAGTCCAGGATCTCATACCAGTGGGTCTGAAGCTGATGAGGAGCACCCTACATATCCCACTAGTACATCACCAGGGTCTTCAACTCCATCCTCAGGATACTATTATTTCTATCAAGGTACATATTATGTATTGTATATTATGTGATGTTTGTTCATTTGAGAGGTTCATTGAACCCGGTGCCTAACACTTTTGTTTGTTTCTAGAGGCTAGCCATAATTACGTCTTTGACTCAATTCAAAACAGTTTAACAGTTGTTTTTTTTTCACATAATTATTATTTACAAAAAGAAAATATTGTACAATAAAATCGACAGAAATCCATCAAATGTGTAACTTATTTCCCATTTTATGATAATAATGGGCAATGATGGCATAATCAGTCAGACCAATATTTTTCCATCAAGCAAACAGATATTTCTGTCAAATTATGCATATAAGCACTTTGATGAACAATGACGTTGGTACATGTAGTAATTAATAAAACAGGGGCTAGGATTATCCTTGGAAACCAGCTTTTTCTTTTTACTGCACTGCATCTGTTATTTGTCAGCATCACAGCATTTGATTTTCTCTTTCTCTTATAAAGGTATTATTATAATTGTTATTTTTATTATTATCTTTCAGCGGATGATGGGCAGAACATTTTCTTGCATCCTGTTAATGCCCGTTGTTTGGTGAAGGTGAAGACTTATTATTTACCTTATGTTCAGGGATTTCAATAACTTTTGAAGTAGGTGGCTATAAAACAAAAGTAGGCGGCTCCACCAAGCAGAAATACTCCGTGTGTGATCGGAGACGCTTGTAGAAAACGAAAACAAACTACATGTACACGTACACAAGATCAAAGAAAAGGAGCATATAATTTCACATCTTTAGCCAAGGATGTTCTAAAAGAATATTACGAGAACGCACAACTGAAGGTTAATGTTTTTATTTATGACAACTTGGCGTTCTTGGCTAGCACAGCACAGTTGGAACGACTGAAGCTATGACCTGAATAGCTGGTGGGTCGAGCCCAAGTAGGCGGCGATAAACCGCCGGTAGCCACCTTCTA